>JADDON010000471.1:0-21531 GCA_017140175.1 Fusarium staphyleae | reverse complement strand
TTTCTAGGGGTGGTCTATTAGTGGGGGGGCTGACTTAATCTAACTTATACCTCTAAATATTTTTTTAAGAAAATATATTTTTTAAGCTTATCTAGAAGAAATCAGAAGGAATTTTTTTTTCTCTTTAATTTTTTATAGCAATATTCTCCCTTTTTAGCCGATATTGTTAATATTAAGGCTTATCGTTATTATAGTGGAAAATCAGTAACTCGGGGGTTAAATATCGCTATAGCCTAGATATTACTATACTACGTAATCGTTATAGCCCTGTTTTGCTATATACTGTTTTGCCACTTAGATAGTTAGGTAAAAGGGGAAATTTATGTATTTAGTAGCTGGTAATCTATATACTGTGCTGTCTTATTCTATTTCTTTATTAAGTAGACAGCTGTAATATATACTCTTAAGGCGCCTATATTGTTAAGCGTGGGCTGCAGATGCTTATATAATATGCGTACATATGTGCTCATTTCTTATTTCAAAGAAATTAGGCAACAGCGAATGTAATTCCAAAAGTCTTCCTAAATCCTATGTTCCGGTATTCATCCTGAGATGGATGTCACCCAATATGCAGCTGGGCCAGAGAGCTACGAGATTCTATCAGACTTTCAAATTTCAAATTTCTTTGCCAACACTTCTATTACGAAAGCCGAGTGCGATGATATTGGTGCGAAACTACTTGGTGGTCCAGTATCTGCTACACCAATCCAAGGAGGGAGTAGCTATACTGTGGAGAGGATGAATGTGCCGAAGGTAGTGCAGTTTCGGTCGTTACAGCTTGACATGGCCAAACTTAGGCTCGCCCAGCAAGTGTATACCAAATTTGTCCCCCAGTGTGCGTACCACGACATCCTAAACCCACTTCACGTATATGTTTGGGATCGTGTTCCTGGAACTGCCTTCTGCCGGGTCCGTCGAGAGATGTTCGCTTCGGACATGAATAAGAGCCAAGGTCTCAGCCAGACTGTTGATGACTTCGCCAGGTTAGTCAATAATGTTTCTATCAATTCATGTCTCGCTGCCAATCATTCTCGAATACATGGATCTCTAACAAGATCATCAGATTCTTTGCTTTAGGATGGATCAATAGACCAGCAGCATTGGAGCCATCATTACCCGGGTTACAGGATAGCTACATAGCTATTCTCAACGGTCTTTCACTTACGCTCCCTGAAAGCCTACACTCGACCATTAATGCGGTCAGAAAGGATCTCCACCTTCTGTTTCGTCCTGAATATCCAACTGCACTCCAGCATGGTGATATTCTGGAGAATAATATACATGTGGACGAAGCAACTGGCCATATCACTGGTGTTTTGGACTGGCCTGATGCTTTCGTAGCCCCGTTCGGGCTCTCTCTGGGTGGAGCCGAAATACTTTTGGGGATTCAGACAAACCAAGATTGGCATTTCCACCCTTTCCACGTCGAACTTCGACAGCAGTTCTGGAAGAGATTCAATATGGAGATTGGGGACATTTCTGGACTGGATAGGCAAGCTATGAAAGTAGCAAGGCTGATGGGTTTGTTTCAGTTGTATGGCTTTGAGCAAAATGGCATGTCAGGAGTGTATCTCGAGAAACTCATCTTGCTGTAGGCATTGCCTACTGTCCCTAGATATACCCGCTCAAAAAGCGTGCCAGATGGCAGTAACTGAGGCAAGTATTGAGGTACCTCTACTTATAGATTAGCTATATAATGTATTATATGATATTAAACTCATTGCTAGGTATATAGGTAGGTCGCCTATTCGCGTAACACTGCAGTTAATCACGTGATTCTATTTGCAATGCCAGCAGTGCGCAAAGGGGCTGTCCAGTATCTTCCCTTTATAACGCGTTATCAACAACCCAAAGGCACCAGCTGATGAAACCTACGCTACCTAGACCGCAAGGAGTTAAAGCGATTCTTCGACCTAACGTTAGCATACGAATTACGCGACTTTTAGTGTCTTGATAATACGGATAGCTACTCGCCAGGCCTGATGCGTTCCGCACCGATGTCAAGGCGAGCCTCGATGGCCAGCTTGACCCTATCGCCAGGTGATCACCGTGATGTACTTGAGGACATTTGGTCAGCGACTCTTGTGGAGTTAAGTCACAATGGTTGGCCAGATCATTCTGCAGCACGACTACCTGCTAACGATTCCTTGTAGCAATCTCGACCCTCCTGCAGCCACCGATAGTTCGAACTGGTCTCCAACCACACACGTATGCGCCCGCTTCGAGTTTCCGTAAGACGCCGACCTCATGGGATATCCCTCCCGTGACTCTGACGAATATACAACACGTTGATTCCTCCGAGTTCAAGCCGTACATGTCACAGCTGGGTCCCCTGTACGAACAGCTTCGGAGATTAAAGGAAAGTGAGGATGAAGCAAGGCCAGGACGCAAAACAGATAAAGATTCTAGAAGCTATGGAGAATCTTACCAGGCTGAGGGGCTACTACAGCCTCCTAGGAGTGTCGCTATCGAATCGAGCACATCGGCTACGACACCGATCGAGTGTCCATCCCACAGACAAGGCAGCGGCAGTTTGAGGCGCAAAGGCCACTTCGGTATGCCTGTGCTATCAGCTGTTCCAGACATCTACTTTGATGACGACTTCCACCTCGAGAATCCGCGAACTTTCGATCTTGTCAGCGAACAGTCAGCGATTGTGCCTCCGGCCTCAACAACCGGGAAGAAGAACAACGGAAGCGCTATAGAGACGAGCAAGCCGCTGGCTACTAATGCGATTCTCCAGGAGAAGTTATCCTGGTATATGGATACGGTAGAGGTGCACCTCATCAATTCTATATCCATGGCTTCGACCGCGTTTTTCTCGGCCCTCATTTCATTGAGAGAGCTGCACTTGGAAGCGGCAGAATCGGTCGAGAAAATGATAGTGTTGCGTAAAGACCTTGCTTCATTGGGTAAAGATGTGGTAAGTATTGGCTTGGAAGTGGCGCAGAAACGCCAAGTACGGAATAATCTAAAACATATACACGATGCGGTCTTGCAGCTGAAGTGCATCGTGGACGGCGTTGCCCGCTGCAAATCGTTAGTCGATGACGGGGACGTGCAAATGGCCCTCGAAGAGATTGGTGCTGTAGAGTTATTAATGGCTGGCGAGCGCGCCGAGAGATCTAAAGACGAAATATTAACCCACATTCAGCTTCGAGATATACGCGGCGCTGTGGCAGTACAAGGCATGATCAATGAGCTCAGGCTTCTCCGGTCTCGGATCGGCAAGGTGTTCGAGTGCAAGGTTCACGCACTGCTCATTGGAGACCTGCAACGCCATGTTCAGTCTGTATCAACAGAGGAAGTTCTCCTTAGGTGGGAGGCCGCGTCGCTACGGGTCAATGGAGGCGGCGCACAGAAACCCTCAGCCCTTCCCACTTACATGAGTCAAACCAGCGAACTTCGTAAGGCGCTTTTGCCGGAAATTACTGGACTCCATGGATCCGTGTCTATCTCAACAGCCATCGAGGCGTACCGTGAATCAGTGCTACGAGAGATTCGTAACCTCGTGCGAAAACCACTCCCCAGCTCAACTGACGACGCCGAATCTGTCACTTCGGTTTTGACCGCCGGTATTGATCGTTCACGCACAAATTATGAGAAATCTTTCATCCTCGCTCGTAACCTTCGTGCTCTTGATGCAGAGGATGCCGAGAAGCTGTTCACCACCATTCTCATCAACGTGGCGGAGACGCTCCGGCGATTGAAGACCCAGTCCAGTATTCTTTTGGATATTGCCTGCGCAATTGGGAATCCCACCACTGAGGATCCGGTCAAGTCTCCCAGAATTCGATCGCCACCGTGCAGTCCGACTCCTTCTGACAATGTCTCTATGTTTAAGATCCAGGAAGAGATGCACGCCGCACTTGATCTTCCGAATCTTTTAGGCCAAGCAGTAGACGCCAGCCACGAAAAGATCAACAAAATCCTGCGGGTTCGAACTGAGCAGACCACAGGCTTGCCGTTGGCTTACTTTCTCCGGTACTATACTCTGAACCTCTTCTTTGCCAACGAATGCGAGGCCATCTCGGGACGAGCCGGATCGTCTCTGAAAACTATTATCAATGGTCATATCCAAGACTTCATCAAGGCGCACAGCGACGGGGAAAACCAAGCTCTTGCCCAGGGAATGGGTGCCGATAGATGGCAAGATAAGGACTTCACTGCCCAAGATAACGAGATCCTCAAGCAGATCCTGGAATGCGGCACTTCTGATCCGCCAGCCTGGACTAAGACAAGTCAGATTTGGGCGCCGTTACCACAAGAGACATCTAAGAACGTACACGATACAGACGGTAGCGCAGCCAAGGATAAGGTCCAACGTGCCGTCATTGACAAGGAGACGTTCCTGCTTCCCTACTCTGCTATTCTCTGCCAGGAGGGAATATCACGCTTTCTTCATTTGATATGTGGTATCCCAGCCATGACCATAACCATTGCCATATCACTGGTATCGTATCTGCAGCTGTTCGACTCCCGATGCCGCCAGCTTATCCTGGGCGCCGGCGCTCTACGCTCAGCCGGCCTCAGGAATATCACAACAACGCATTTAGCTCTCACGTCGCAGGCGTTATCGTTTATATTAGCCATCATTCCTCATATTCGTCAGTTTGTTAGGCGTCACGCGCCCGCAGGCCCTATCAGCGCCAACGTCATGGGTGAGTTCGACAAGGTATGTCACTCCTTCCAGGAGCACCAGGATGGCATCTATTCGAAGTTAGTCGAGATCATGGCATCACGCGCTTCTCTGCTTTCGAAGAAGGCCCGTGAGACCGATTGGAGCCAAGAGAGTGCTGGGGACGTGCGCAAGTACATGGCAGATCTGACTAGAGATACGAGTAAACTATACAAAGCACTCAGCAAGCGCCTTCCTAAGGGGCCTGTGCAGCTGGTCATATTGCCGGTGTTTGCGAGCTACAAGGATTATTTGGGGACGGCGTTCAAGGAAGCAGACCCGAAGACAGAGACTGGTCGTGATTGGTATAATCTAATCACCCCCTCACAGAGTTATGCTAATCAGTATGGTAGCATGCTTTACGATGTAAAATATTTCGTCGACAAACTCGGTAAGGTTGAAGGGTTTGGAGACTTGGGCGCTTATCTCGTGGAAATTATCAGGAGCAAGGAGGTTCAAGAAGATACTGCCCCTAAACCTACCGAAGAGGCAATTTAGTATGATAGTAAAGCCTCCTATTGGAAAGCAGGGATCTGTTCCACGGCGTTGGCTCATGAGAGTGAATCTGTTGTTTTTACCCGTCTTCTGTTTGACTTTCCGTCTTTACTGGACTCAGAAAAGTGTGTGAGGAAGCCGTAGGGGATTGGGTAATAGGATCTCTATATCTGTACACAGTCCAGTCAAGCACTTAGACGCAGAGAAGGTACTGTTTGATGGAAAATTGTGATGAATTTACTATCTGTTAACCTATAGCAAGACTGCTAGTGTCATTTTTGACTTCTATAAGAGGGCCGCAGACATCAATAATTTCAGTATTTATATAGTAAACGTCTACTGCATCAGGAAGATCTTCTAATAGGAGGTCTTCAGTCTCAACAATAACGATGGCTTCAGTGATCTTACAAACAGTCAGTGGCAATACAAACGCGACCAAGCGCAAGAGGGCGAAAGCTCGCTTCTTTCGCTCTTCTTTTAGCTCTCATTCCAGTTGCGGTCGTAGATATCATTAAGCTCAGTCGGAGTGGCGTTGATGGTGTCCTGAAATTGCTTCTTGTTCAAGCCTTCTGTAAGAGAGTTCCCTTAGAAATTTGGCAAGAGGAACTAGCCTTAGTATTGATCGGTCATTATTTCGGAAAGGGTTGATTGAATGTTCGTCAGTCTTGGTAGGGAGCTTTCTGTTGACGATATCCTGTGAGAAGATAGCGCTATCGGACCGGATGTCCTCGACCGTTATCTTGTACTCGTTGAAGATTTCCCGCGTGCTGCCTATGAGTACGTCCCGGATGATAGGCTCATTACGGCTGGCGAAAAGGATTTATGTCTTGGTTATAGTAACGGTCTTCACTACGTCGCGCAGAAACTCTCTTATAGTATAATATAGCTTATACCTTAACTGAGTGTATTAATTTGCCCAGTGTCTAGATTTCACGCTGACTATAGATCATTCCCTATACCTTGAGGTAACGTGTTAATGAAATTTTGGGAAGATTCAGTGTGCTTGGAATTGGAGGGTTTATCTGAGAGGGAGGTTGCGTCACCTTTGTTAATGCTTAGACCTATGAAGCTTCGAATTTCTCAGTTGTAAATCTACCCCAGTGCTAGGATTACAGACTCCTTGACCTTGGAAGCTATCCTCTCAATGTCACTCTTTGTGCTCGTGTAAGCAGGTCCTATCCACGCGTGATCTCCAGTCACACCGTCTTTGGTACCTATTCCCGGATAGAGACTGATCCCTACATCGTTGAGTGCTGCCAAATGAACTTTCTTCGCGACTCCTGCCGATGGCGGGAACGGCTCTTTCGTCTTCTTGCAGCCCACAAATTCCAGCTTCATATGTGTCAGCTATATCTTCCAACCTGCGACAGTTTCTCACTGAGTGGAAAACTCACCGACCAGAAGAAGCCTCTGCCTCTAACATTACCGACGTAAGGGTGGTCATCCAGTTGCTCATGCAGAAGCTTGCCCAGATATTCGCCGTTCTCGCGAACATTCTCAACGAGGCTATCTTCTCTTACGATTCGCTGAACTTCTAGTGCAGCAGCACATCCCACGGGGTGTCCTTGATAAGTATGTGCATGTGAGAAAACGCTAGTGCGGACGTTAGTTTGAGTGTTCAGGATTCACAGACCATCACGACTTACCCAGTTCCAGCTGTCAACGCTTCTGACACACGATGGTTGATAAACATACCAGCCATTGGTGCGAATCCACCCGCTAGACCTTTGGCAATAGTCTGAATATCCGGGACCACGCCCTCTTGCTCCCACTCGTGAAGTGATCCACAACGACCCATCCCGGACATGACCTCTGTTCATGATCAGTCACCTTCAATAAGGCTCAAGTTTTATCAATACTGACCGTCCAAAATGAGGAGCGCCCCGTACTTGTCGCATACTTTCTTGATAGCTTTGAAATAGCCAGCAGGGGCCGGGACTGTGCCAAGGGTCTTTCATGCAACAAAGTCAGCCAAGAACATGAACATTCGAGAGAATAAATACTTACCGCCCCAACAAGAGACTCACTAACAAATGCAGCAACGGTGTCAGGTCCAACCTCCTGGAACTTTTGGTCCAGCTCATCTGCCAATTGCTGCACGTAATCCTCCGTTATTTGGCCATCAGCCTTTCCCCGATACTCGTTGGCGGCTGAGACACGGTGAACGTTGTCCAACAGCATACCCTCGAAGAGTTTCCGCCGTCCGACATGACCGCTCATCGAAAGCGACCCGAGGGTTGAGCCGTGGTAAGACCCTTCGCGTGCAATGAAGTTCGTACGCCGAGGCTGTTTTGGGTTCAGCTCCATGTAATACTGTCTTGCCATCTTCATGGCTGCCTCCATGGCTTCAGCTCCTAAAACTTGTTACACCTCACGTCTGACTTGGAACAAGAATATGATAACGTACCAGAGCACATCAAGTACACTTTAGACATTTCTCCGTTAGTCCCCCTAATGAGCTCCGCAGCCAGTTCTTCGCCAATCTGATGCCCATAAAACATTGAATTTGAATAAGAAAAATCATCCATTTGCTTAATCATGGCATTTTTGACCCTCTCATTATCGTAGCCAATGCAGGCTACTGCTGCACCACAAGTTGTATCCTCGATCATTTTGCCATTGGAAAACACCACGGTTGTACCCTTAGCCGCCATAATGTTAAGAGGCACTGGCTTTAGAGTTGGATGAAGAACAGCACTGAGCTTACTGGCATTGCCCGGCAGCGATTGCCCTAGGTTGCGAGTTATGGCAGAAATGCCAAAGGGGGCAGCGGAAGCTTGTCGGATGCTGCAACATGGTACCGTTTGAGGCTTATGAAAAATTGATGGAGATACTAAAGCAGATTTCCTGACACGACGTAGGAGCACCTGAAGGTGCCTAGATGAGTTTGTGACGGACATTGGTGTGGTCAATAGTTGAAATGTCTTGTCGTAATTGCAAGCTGTAAACTTTAGAAGCACGATAGTAACAGCATTAAAATAGAGTAAGTCAACTATTCATCAGACAACATATTCTCAGACTCTTTCCGCCACATCCCGATTTCGCATGTTGAAGGAGTGTAGACTCCAAAGGATCACATGCATCCTCTAGTTAGCGGTGACTGCATTGCAGCCTACATCCGATGCGACTCGCGAATTGCGCCCACCCCCCTACCAGGTATGACACCGAGGGTTTCAGCGCTTATGTGTACGGAGTACGGAGTATGTACAACCCCCAAGGTGTAGAAAGGTCTCTTACACCCACTGTCACTTTCTACCCCTTGAGGGCTGTAGGAGAGGGAGGATCGCATAATGTGGATCTCTGACAGAGATTACGACGGCTAAGTTAATAAATGACATGCCTTGAGGGAGATTGGCCGGCAAAGGCTCGGACTTGCTACATATGTGCGGCGCATATACGGAATGCACGTTATATTCGCCTATCGTGAATAGGAAGGTAGTAATTATTTGCCGCAGTCGCTCGCCGTTTTAGTGACATTCGGGTATCCGTACATATTCCTTCGATGCCAAGATAGCGACAGGGTGACGTTCGCCTGCTTGTTCGAGTAAACGGCGATGCCTGGTTGTGGGTATGTCGAAGCAACTAACGTCAGTGAAAATGAATAGGAATGCATTGCATCTGCTGACAGCTGATTCATTAGTAATTGGGTAAACATCCCACACGATCTTTGTTAGATGGTCCATTCGGAAGGACTTAACGTTCAACTCGGCACCGCCATCGACTACACTAACGGCTATCTTCTTCTCCTTCTTCTTCTTCACGTTCATAAACAAGTCCGGACTCTTGTCACTATCCAAGTCTTTGGCACCATATTGAATCACAATGTTTGCGCTTGCAAGGTCCTCGCGTAGCCTTCAACCCTTGACCACTGTCGCGAAGAACGGATTCAATGGACAGAGCCGTAGCTACGTAAGCGTAGCTGATCGTGTACACCGTGTAACGATGTTCAAGATGCCCAAGGCTGAGGATCAGAAAAGGGTTTTGGAACAGTGTCGGAAGATGGCTGTTGACAATCAGAGGGTATAATAATTCACCTGCCTTAGCCCTACTTACGTCCATTTCCACAGTTCCCAGTCTCACTGAGGCCACGAAAACACCTATGTCTGCTTTAGAGTTAAATACTCACGGGTATACTAGAATGGTACGCCTTACATACTCAGTATGGTTGCCGGTCCTGTCGAAGAAGGCCCTCGCACTGGAGGCTATACCTTCGTCAATAAGACCGAGTTCGCCAGCATGGACGACATGAAGTACTACGAGAGTGAGTGTCCTGCTCATGGAGAAGTGAAAAAGGTCTTGGGTGAGATTACAATAGACGGAATGATGACCGTCTTCTTCAAGCCGCAGGCTACCGGAGGCACGTAGTGTTTGGGATAACTTCAAGAGAGGGCAATACAAATACAAATGAGGCTTCATAGACTGCCAGGGGGGACAGATCGTAGCTAGCGTCATCACTCTTGCATCGACAGTTGTTCTTCCCATTGCTGGCCGTGCCTCATTGCAATTACCTTTGTTTTTGTACCAGCTTGAATGATTCGTTCGTATAGTCTACTCAATTATATTAACAGAGAAGACAATACCGTCTATGAATAAATATATCCTTAATCGTTACAACTCATTCCTCGACTTTATCGCATAGTTTTCCATCACTCTTCAGCCCAAACATCGAGTTAACCTTGAACGTTGCTCACTCTATCACTTTGCCAGATATAAACTTCCACTGCACTGCCTCCCATCCACCTCTTCTAGTCAGGCGGGTACCGCAGACTGAAGTCTCGTCTTCCGGCTTACATAAAGACGTAGCTTGGGGACACGTAGCCATGGGCGGCGGCTTGTACGTATCCCAATTCCCGTCCAAAGGTTCCACGTTATAACCCAGGAGTAGCGCAATCATGAAGCCATAAACCTCGGCCGTGGCGAAATTCCGCCCAGGACACATGTGAGCGCCTCCGCCGAATGGGGTAAAGGCAGCACGTCTCAACTTGGCTTGTTCACTTGTCAGTCCCTTGTCCAAGAATCTATCGGCTCGGAACACCGCTGCATCTTGACCCCATATGTCCTCAGAGGTATGCATGACTCCCGCAGGCATCTTCACGCTGGAGCCCTTCTTGAGCAGGTACGAGCGGCCATGTCTGTCCGTGATGGTCGTGTCCTCTAGGGCCATCCGGTTACAGGTGAATCCGTTGCAGATGCGGCTGGCCTCGCGGTAGGCGCTGATCAACAGAGGGCACCTGTCGAGGATGTCGTCTACATTGATGGTTACTATATGGCCCGGACCACACTCGACAATGGGCTCAACTTCAGCGCGTATTTGGAGGACTAGATTAGGCCGCGTGAAGACATGGATGAAGAACCAGAATAAGGTCGGGATGGAGTTTGATGTTGGCACATGAATGAGGCCAACCTCAATGTCACCGAGCTTTTGCCCTTCGACGCCGTATCCTCGAAGAATGCCAACCCGATATCTGATGTAAGCCGACACTTGGTCGTCGTCCTGCTTCATGGTCGAGCACCACTTTCCCCAAGCTAGCTGCAGCCTTCGTCTTGCCTCTTTTGTACGCCGCAGTGTCTGGGAGTGAAAGATATGGTAGAAGAGGTACGGCAGACCTGTTTCGAACGTCCTATAATGAAATGGCATTAGCAATATACTACCATTACCTATCGGAGATGGGCTGTGCGAGATAGATGACCTTACCAGACATCCTCTATAAGTTCGTCGCTCCGTAAGGGAATGTCAGGACCATATAGAGCCTCGCATGTAGCGACGGTCATAAGATTGCGAAGCCAGAGGTAGGTATTAGCAGCATTCATACCATCTCCTCCAATATTATTAATGTGCTTTGAAACGTGCTTGAGGGAGGTAACATTCAACTTGTGAATGTGCTGCGCAGTAGTCCCGTCGTAGAGGCTCTTGAAGTATTCGGGCAGGACATTTGTCTGCATGAGGACTTGGTGATACTCATCATCGAAGCCCGTGACCTTCTGAGCACCACTTACAGCAAAAGGGGTGAAGGAGAGGTGCTTGTTGCAATACGCCGACTGGACCAAAATGGGATCTGTTATCGCATACATTTTATGATTCAGAATGGGGATAGTTGCGATGGGCATATGATAATTCTTGCTGTTCAGAGGTGTATGTGTTAGTGGACGTGGCACGACGTCGCTGCGTCTGGTGTTCTCAACAGTGCTCTTGCTACACTGAAATTGGGAGAAACGCCTCATTTGAATGTGGACTCACTCGAAACTTTTGAAGAATGCTTCCTGGTCTTTGAGTATGGCGTAGAAATGACCAAATATAGGGATGCTGTGCCTAAGGATCGGAGGCTCCAGGCCGTCAACGCTTGGCTCGAGTACCCGCCCGATGAGGAAGAGCAGAGCGCATGCTGCCAGGCCAAGAAAGACGGGCTTGGATAGCAGTAGGTCAACAATACCCTCTGTCAGTGCCATGTTATTCCGGAAGAGTATTATTGGGACGTAGTTGGTTGGGTATTGAAGGGCTAAGATGTATAAGCCCAATCGTTCAAGTGGGTGGACAAAATATTTATTATGTATTTACTTTCGCTATGGGAAGAGTAACTAGGGAGTACGCTGTAAGAAGTTGCTGAGCGGGAAAGTCGTCAAGCTACAGTAAGACATTCTCGACTGTGCTGGGGTGCGTATATGACCGGCTGGTCGGAACAACTACAAACCTACGTATCCCTACTGTGTCAGCATAGGCAGGTATTGACTAATATTATAGTATAAGCCCGTCAGCATAGTGAGATATTACCTATTAGTCGCTTTGAAGCGTCAAGCACGCGCCAAAAGATAACTACCAGGCTAGAGAATACTATCCGTACGGACCACCACAGCCATCTCTATCTCTATCCCTTTACTTCTGGCGCCCGCTCCTAGTTCTCGCCAAGTCCTCAACCACGGCTCGCTACGTACACTCCAACCTATGCCGTAGCAGTAGAGCATAAATGGTAGAGGTTACAGAATTTTATTCCGTGAGGGTTCATCTTTCTCAGCTTTGGTGTCCACTATCGCATTCTTCGTCATTTGGGAGCAAAGAGAAATATCGCACGGTGTAAGTATGGGCCGGTGGTCGCTCGAAGGGAGTAATCTGCTGGTGGGAAAATAATAGCATAGTTTATCAGCAAACAGAAACATATACAACACACAAGACACACCCTATACCGAAGATCAGCTAGTTAGGTGTAAAACTGACAGTTAATAAATGGTTAACTATACAAGTAACCAGCCAGCTAATAATTCTTAAATAAATGTCATAATATAAAGAACTATCTAATCAGATAGTATATAATCAAAAGTTATTATGAATGCTTCAAAAGGTAGTCAAATTAGTGATAAAAGAAGTGTGTGACGAGCTGGCTAGCCCCAGCTTATTCTTCGTCTAAGTACGGAGACGGAGTATAAAAGCAGAAATCACATGACCATAAGCCTCACTGATCACTAACGCTATAGAGACTGCTCCTTTGACCCTAGCATAATAGTATAGCAAAAGTGTATCAGGAAACCTCAAGCATTGAGTCAAATGTAGTCTAACTAACATAACAGTAAAGATCAATCAACAACCGTTCCATATAGCCATTTTTTTCATTCTTTTTTGGCTGCCTCAACCTCCTCCGCCTCCTCCGACTTCACCTTGACCAGTCTGGATCCCTTGGTCACAATCTCGGCCAGCTCATTGATGCTGCTGGTATTCCACATGACCAACAGAGGCAGGTTGACTTGCAAAAAGGCACCGATCCAGTTTCTCAACTCGACACCGACTAGCGAGTCTAGGCCATATGAGTCTAGACTCCGAGCAGGGATGATGTCGTCGGCGTCTATGGCGAGGATGGTTGCCAGTTGCTTGACAATGGCCTTGCAGACGATATCCTGGGCCTCATGGAACGTCGTCGCAGCCTGGAGCACGAAGCCAACATTGTCAGCACCACCACCAACTGTCTTGCTGCCGGCCTGATTCTCCGATCCAAAAAGCTGGGCAAGCCTCCTGTCTTTTCCCCAGCGCGGTTCTCCGAGCCCGCGCTCAGTACCGTTGGGCAGTATGCCAAGCGATGACTGGGTGTAAACCGTTTTGTGCTGGATAATGTCGCCGAGATGGGATAAGAACTCGGTAATGGCAACACTACCAAGCCCGTTCTTTCGGAGGTTGTCAGAGACTTCTGGATTCTCACTGACGTACCCAGCTTCGACAATGGCGCCGATATTGACCGAGTAGGCCGACATGCCCAGCCGCCGGCGGTAGCGAGCGATGCCATCCTGAAAGGCGCATGCCGAAGCGTAATTCCCAGCTCCAACAGTCCCAACCATGGATACTACCGACGACAGCATAATGAAAAAGTCCATGTCATCGGGCAGAAGCTTGTGCAGGTTCCATGTGCCCTGTACCTTGGGTGCCGTGACCTTGCACCACTGCTCAACGGTCATGTCTTCCAGCAAGACATCTTGCAGAACCATGGCAGCCTGAAACAATCCGCGGATCGGGGGCATGGTTTTCTGAATAGTGGCGACGGCTTGACTCAATGATTCCTCCGAGCTCACGTCGCACTTTTCGACACGGACGGTGACTCCCATAGATGCTAGTTTGTCCAAGAAGCTCTGGGTATCCGGGTCAGGCTGTGCAGTCCTTGAGAAGATGACAATATGGCGAGCTCCTTTCTCTGCAGTCCAGTCAACGAGCCGCTTGCCCAGGCCTCCCAAGCCTCCGACCACAAGGTAGGTCGCCTCCGCGCTGAGCTGAACGGATGGAGGTTTTGATGGGACAACCTGTATGTTAAAAAGAAATGGCAGTCAGTATTTGTTATATTCTTTCTTTCCAGGATATCTCGAAGCGACCTCGCCTCGTATACACTCACCTGGACCTTAACCTCCGGTTCCACGGTCAAGACAACTTTACCAGTGTGTTTGCCAGTTTGGATCAGACGGAACGCAGCTGCCATTTCCGAAATCGGATACTTGATCTGTCGCACATGCTGAACGGCTCCAGAGGTGAAAAGCTTCATCACCTCCCCCAGAATCTGGTGCGCCAGCATCGTCTTGGTATTAAGAAGGTGCGCATAGTCAACGTAGGCGAAAGTGATGTTATTCAGCAGGAACTCCATGGGCATTAGGGTGTTCTCCATGAGATCTTTGCGCCCAATCTCGACGAATCGACCATGTGCTGCCAGCGTGTTGCACGACTCGCGGAACATTTCTCCTCCGAGGGAATTAAGGACAACATCCACTCCGTAGCCGTTGGTCATGGCGTGGATCTTATTGCGGAAGGCCGTGGTTCGGCTGGAGAAGATGTGATCCCTCGGGATGTTAAACTCGGTGTTGAGCAGTTCCACCTTGGCCTCGTTTCCGCATGTAACAAATATCTCGGCGCCGAGATGACGTGCCAGCATAATCGATGCTTGTCCGACCGCGCCGGCAGCCGAGTGGATGAGGATACTCTCCCCCTTTTGCAGCCTGGCAACAACTACCAAGGAGTAGTAGACAGTGCTCCAGACAAGGGGCACTGAAGCCGCGTCCGCAAAGTCCATATCCTGTGGTATCACATGGCAGCACAAGCCGTGGACCAGGGGGTAGTTTGTAAATGATTGGGCATACAGAGAGCAGACGCGGTCTCCGGGCTTGAACTTGCCTGTCATGTTGGCTCCGACTTCGAGCACGATTCCACTGCAGTCATTGTGCATCTGGGTGATGCCCTCTAGCTGGCCAGAGGCAACCAGCACATCCTTGAAGTTAATGCTGGCGGCGCAAAGCTGAAGCCTAACGAAATCGGGTTCCACTGGCCCGGAAATCTCGGGATTGTCCACCCAGCGAATGGTGTCGAGCACGCCTGGAATACCCAGCTCTGCCGACATGGCTCTGTCGTTGATAAACGGAGCCTCCTCGGGGACTGCTCTGCCCAAATCCCGGCTAACGTAGCTGTCAAAGCTCGGCTCCGAACGAACACGGGAAACGAAGAGCTGGCCCTCCTTTTCCATGTATTCAAGCTCGACCTCGTCGGTGGGAAGGCTCATGTCAGCCGTCGGGCTGTTCAAGATAGTTGACAGGGCTTCAACGCCGGCCTCCAATCCGCTTTCGAGTTCGAGAGCAACTAGGCGTAAAGAGGCGTACTCATAGCGGATCGATCGACAGAACCCATAGATCCAGTCACCACTGGGTCGCTCTCCTTTCTCCTTGGCCGTACATATTACGAACACAACGGCCTTAGAGCCAACGACCCGAGCCTTGAGCGAGTCGAAGAGTGGGCCATCCATGTCCCAGGCCACACGATCGCAGAAGTCGGGCATAATGATGCTTATCTTGTCTGCAGAGACGGATGAGGAGGTAACACATGCCTCCACTGAGCGGTCCCAGAGCTTCTTCTGAAGCTTCTCCGTGAAGCTCGAGTAAAGACCCTCTCCAGAAAAGGATACAATTTCAACATCCAGGGGCGCTGCCGAAGGGGCCGGGACCGGGACTTCAGACACAAAGACAGAAATGGAGCCGCCATTGGCGACAGGGTAGTCCTCGAAGACCGGTTCATTATGGACGAAGCCATTCTTCGAAAGCTTCTGGACCCATTCGGAGCGGGAAAGCATAGGCGAGAGCGTCCGACCCTCCTCGACTCCGGCCCACCAACCGGCAAGCGAGCCAAAAACAAGACCGTAGTGAGGAAGATTCTCGGTAGGCTCCATCAGGATCAGCTTACCACCGGGGCGAAGCAGCGACTTCACGTTTTCCAGGACAACATCGATGCAAGGAGTAGCGTGTAGAACGTTGGAAGCGATAAGGACATCGTAGCTGTTGGGCTCAAAGCCGTTCTCCTCGGCTGTCTTCTCGACGTTCAAGGTCTTGTACTGGACAATGTTTCCAAAGTCTGAGAGCAGCTCTCGTGCGGCCGGGAAGAATCCTGGTGATATATCGGTGAAGTCGTACCGGGACACTAGCACCCTGTTCGGGGCTTGTAGAGCCTGTAGGACGGGCAAGGAGGCTGATCCGGTGCCGGCGCCAACCTCGATAATCTTCATATTGGGATTCAGACGACCCATCTCGCCCACGTACGCGGCTATCTGCGAAATACAGCGAGCGTTGCCACCTTCCAAGTAGAGTCCGCTTAGCAGGTTATCTTCATTTAGGATGGATAGGGGATGAGTAGTTCCTCGCAGGATCTCGTTCAAGCGTGGCCCTAGACGTTGCGCGACCTGTGCAGAAACGCTACTAACTGCCTCTCCTGCTCTGAGGAAGGCCATATCAGGCTCCCGGTTCGAGAGTGTCTTCATCCATGCATACCAGTTGCGCTGGTATCCTTCGGCTACTTCATCTGCCGGCGTGGAGGCCAGGGCACGCTTGACGTAGTGCACAGTCAGGGCCTCCAAAGCCTTTATTTCCGGGATAATGGACCTTTCTTCGAGTGACTTCTTGCACATTTCATCAATGTGCTTCTGGGTAGTCTTGGGCATGTAAGTCACCCAGTCCGGAACGTGGCACAAGTCTCGTTTGCGACCTTCGCCGATGGAAACGTCTGGCAACTTGGTCGCAACCACTCCCCAGGCCTGCAGCACCATGTTATCCTCGTTGTGTTTCTCAAAAATCCCAATGTCAAAAGTAAGCACACTCTTGGTCCGGGTAGCGTGACATGTCACCTCTTGAAGCGGCTTGGCCTGGTCTTGCTCGGCCACAATCATCTTCTCGATGAAAGTGGGCACCACGGGAGACTTGTCATTTTCATCGAAGATGAGGACACCCATCATGCCGTGGTATAGAATAGCGTCCATAACGCCGGGATGGATGGTGTAGTCTGCCCCAGAGGGCCCAGCACCGGCACCGGCCACAAACGACGAGTCTGCGATGCACGCCCCGGAAGCGATCTTGATGTCAGTCAGGTTGTCAAACGGCGCGCTCCAGTTGACGCCAATATCTCTCGCCCTGTGGTAGAATTGCTTGGCTTGAATGTGTTGAGCGTGCGGTGGCAGCGTGACCCGAGTAGGGACAATACCGTCATCCTGGGTGCTAGACTCCGACTTGAGGACAACCTGTACAAGACCCCGGCAATGCTCGGTCCAAACGTCGTCGGCGGATGTGCTGAAGATACGGAACTCTTGCCATAGCTGGGATGACTTCCTCGCCGACACTGCCTGGGGCCGCAGCGACAGGCTGATTTCCAAGTCGGTCTTGTTATTCTCCATGACCAGGGCTTGTGACATGTTGACGTTCCGGAGGATAAACCGGTTAATCGTTGCCTGGGGATTCCGCATAGCCGTGTCTTGTCGTGCGGCTTGGAAGACCATGGCGAGGTATGCCGTAGCTGGGAAAATGGTCTGCCCCTGGATAACGTGGCCACTCAGCCAGGGGACGTCTTTCAGGTTGAGGAAGCAACGCCATCTGGGCTCCTGGGGATTGTTGTCGTGGACGAGGGTGCCTAGGAGCTCATGGGGAAGGAATGAACGATGTTTGTACGCCTTGGATACCCGACTCTCGTGCCAGTACGTCTTGGAGTGGTCGAACGGATAAGGGGGAAGATCCGTCAGGAGTTTAGGTGCCGTTCCGAAACCAGCATTGACCTTCCAAAAGGCGACGGGGGACTTGTCTAAGTACAAGGACCGGAGCATCTCCAACAGGCGGAGCTGGGAGTCCTCGCCGCGCTTTAAAGACCCAGCATAATGAATCTTGGCCGCCTCTCCGGCAAAAGTCCTCACGGTCTGCTTGATGGGACTTTCCAGCTGCAAGTGGGATCCCAGCTCAAGAAGCAGGTCGACCTTGCGCGTGCCATTTTCTCCCACGCACGTCTTCTTCAAAGCGTCAGTGAAGCGGACAGGCGAGACCAGATTGAGCACCCAGTAGTCCCGGGTGATGGGCTTGTCTCCAAGTTCCTCGCCGGTGACAGACGAGGCCATGGCGATGTTGGATCTAGGCACGCCACCGGAGACATCCTTCAGAGCCTCGTGGTATTTTTCAGCAATCTGTAGCATCTGGGGCGAGTGGTAGGCAGCTCCCCCGGTACGGAGAAGTCGATTCCAGATATCCTGCTCGTCTAGTCGCTGCTTCAAGGCGTTAATGACATCTTCATCTCCAGATACTGTCACGCTCGCGGGGCTGTTGAAGCAGGCGATGGCTATCCTACTGGAAGCAGCAGCGCCCAGCTGGTCGATGGACTGCTTAACAGTTGTCGCTGATGCCCCGACAGCTATCATGGCGCCAGCCTTGCCCTTGTTCTCCTTTCTCAGATCGCTCGTTAGCCGGCCACGATGATATGCCAGCGTCATGGCGTCCTCGAACGAGATGGCTTCCGCGCAGTACGCGGCAGCAATCTCGCCGCTAGAATGGCCTACCACAGCGCTCGGAACTACCCCTAGATCTTTGAGGGCGTCCACGAGAGAGAGTTGAACCGCCGTAGACACGGGCTGTGCGATACATGGATCCTCCATTCGGCTCTCAGCGGGCTCCTTGAGCAGCTCCTCAAACAGATCCCACGAGCTTCCGCATGCTTGCACGCATGCAGCTGCCCGCTTCATACTAGCCGTGAAAGTTGGCCACGTACCCAGGAGGCTCTGGCCCATGCGAGGATACTGGGCACCTTGGCCGCTGAAAACGAAGCCGATTCGAGGGGCCGTCTGGTGGTCGGCACGGGGGATGGCTTCGTTGGAGAGTTTGGTTAGCTGCGCAAGCAGATCATTCAAGTCAGAGGCAACAACTCCGACCCTGTTCTCCATAACGGTCCTCCTACTCAGAGTGTATGCAAGGCGGCTCAACAATGCGTCCGCGTCAGCCGAATCCGCCTGGCGCTCGAGATACTTGGCGACATTGGATGCCATATCTTTGCAGGACTTCTCACTGGCAGCGCTGAGTACAAAGAGCCGTTCTTTAGCCCTGGGTGCACCTTCAGGTACATGATGATCATGGGGGTTTGGAATCCCGTTGATCTGGCTTGTCGGCTTCACCGGGGCGACGTCCGCGGCGTCTACAACGACGTGGGCGTTAGTTCCGCCATACCCGAAGCTGTTTACCGAAACTCTCTTGAGCGGCCTAGACTCGAGAGTTGTTGGGATTCTAAGATTGAGGGCGTCCAGGTCAATCTCTGGGTTCGGCTTCTCGAAGTTGACCTGAGGCGGAATCATGTTGTTTTCGAGCATCAGGACAGCCTTGATGAGACCGGTAAGGCCGGCTGCGCTCTCAGTATGACCAATATTGGCCTTCAGAGAACCGATGGGCAGGGGTGAATCCGACTCTCGAGTAGCACCGAGGATCTTGGCAATCGCCCGAGCTTCGATGGGATCGCCAACTGTGGTGCCCGTCCCGTGAGCCTCGACATAGTCCGCATACGGCACCAAGCCCACCTGAGCGTACGCTTTCTCAATGGCAGCGGATTGCGCTGAAGCACTTGGGACGGTGATTCCGTTTGTCTTTCCATCCTGGTTCGCTACCGAGTTTCGGATAACGGCGCGGATTGGATAACCCTGCCTCTCAGCTTGTGAAAGGGGCATGAGGACGACTCCTGAGCAGCCTTCACCTCTGCCGTAGCCACTGGCCTCTTTGGCGCGGTGGTCAAATGTGTATGACTTTCCTTGTTTAGAGAACATACTCATCTTGTTTTGATAGCCATATCGCTGCGGGTCGAGTTGGAGATTGACGCCCGCCACGAAGCATGTATCCGTCTCACCTGCGCGGAGACTGTGCACGGCCTGATGAAGGGCTACCAAACTGGCTGAGCAACCCGTGTCGAGGGTGAGACTGGGGCCATGTAGATTGAAACAGTAGGAAACACGGTTAGACGCAATGGCCGCTCCAACGCCGCTGGCCTGGTAAATGGGCGGAAAGTCGATGTCTCTGAGGAGCATCTCCTGGTAGTCCGAGGTCCACAGGCCGACATAGACACCCGTATTGGACCCTGACAATTGTTGAAGGGTGAGGCCGGCATTTTCAAACGCCTCATAAGCAATTTCAAGAACCAGTCTCTGTTGAGGGTCCATGGCCTAAGATGGCGAGCGAGCCAAGTAGGGTTAGTTGGCTACTCCTTATACTGGCTTGTGACTGCAGGGGAATAGAAATACGCACCGTCGCCTCTATCGGGTTGACTCCAAAGAAGGAGGCGTCAAAGGCTTTGATATCATCTTTGAGAAAATGACCACCGTCTGTACTTGTCTAAAGAGTAGGTAGTCAGCTGTACATTCTGTAGAGGGCCAAAGCCGGACTTCTGGGTCGGTCCTATATGTGATGTGTCCTTACCCTTCCAGGTTTGCCTTCAGCAGAGGGATCATGAAAAGCCTCTTGGTTGAATCGATCCTTGGGCGTTTTTGACCACGCCGAACGGCCCTGGGTGAGAAGTTCCCACAGCTTCTGCGTGTCTGATGCATCTCCGGGGAGCCGGCAACTCATGCCCACCACGGCAATAGGCTCTAGATGTCCTCCATTTGCTTCTGCTGGAGAGTTCCCATTAACAGATGCACTGCCGTTTACGACCGGGTTGCCATTCATGGCACGCGTGGGGCCTAGTGAGCCCATAGTGTTTGAGAGACGAAGATTTTCAAGATGTGAGAGAGCTATGCCTCCCAACTGCAAGGAAGAAGAATGAGTCTCCAGATTATAAGTCGCAATCGTAAGCTCTCCTACCCACCAACAACGCGCCGTCACCCAAGGACATTACGGTCTCACGCCCAGGGTCCATGTATATGCATTTCTCACATCACCCGGCGTCGTTTAGTTGCAGTCCAAGCTTGGCCAAGCTCGGAAGACTCGGAAGGATCTGAAGGATCGACAAGGATGACTTTGCATATGTAATAACTAGATAGTCAACTAGATCCTTCAGTCATACCTTCCTATCCAGCCGTCTTACCGAGAGATTGCTAAATATACCTTTACATAATAGAATCCTTGTCTATGCGAGGGGATCCTTCTACCTATAATACATACTTTGCTACATACAGTATCACTTAGCCGGCATAAGCCTCCGGTAAGTATCCGTATAGTTCTCCACCAAACCCCACCTACCAAAGAATGACGATAGCTTCAGCCCGCCATACACCTAAGGGCTTATCACTGTTCTGCATCATTGCAACCTTTCGATAAGTTTAGAAGCCATTAAGTTTAATGATTATAGGAGCATAGTTACGGCAGAATAGATGTACTTTCAGCTGTCCACATTTTCACTCTTTATGATAGCCGAGGGTGTTTAACTAGTTAGTATGTATCAAGTTCACCTATCATCAAGACTAGTTAACTACCAGTCTAGGAGCTGCATCCATGCAATATATCTTGATGATCAGTAACTCCTATAGCGTGATATGTAAGACTTCTGTGGAACAGTCAACTCATTGACCCTGGTGAATAGGGCTTGCCCGAGATTAAATATGGTACCCCCCCCACGCCCCCCTACCACTGGG
>JADDON010000047.1:0-148029 GCA_017140175.1 Fusarium staphyleae | reverse complement strand
GAACAAGACTGAAGGAGACGGGCGACTTTGCCGTATTTGAACCACACCACCGAAGCAGATCGACGAGGTTACGATGCAGCAAAGAGTCCGGGGGAGAAAGAGGCTGGTCGAGGAGAGGACATGTGAAGCGGTGGTGATCTTTGGTGAGCGGGAGAATGGTTACAGGGGTAGGTTCATTTCGGGCGTTGGCCTAGGTGGGATGGCCAGGCAGAGAGGGCATCAAGATGAACGTGTTAGTCGGAGATGGCGATGACCTGGACGAGTTGATCCACCCCCGGATAACTATCGGTCTCTGTTTCCATACTCGGCCTAGGAAGCCTTGATGAAGACCATTGATTTGCACTGGGGAAAAGTGGTTCAGCAATAACACTAATTCTCAGTTCTGTGCCGCAAATCCGGGGATATACTGAGAAACATACATTCTCTGAGTGAGTCCATCTCGGCAATGGTTCACATGTTAAACCACAAGGACCGACTCTTTCCGGCTGACTAGACTAACTAGTACAACTCGAGCAGCAACGGCCGACGAGGCAAGGGAACAAGTTAGGCATCGACAAAAGGGAAACCGGATTGTAGCTGCTAGTGAGACGGAGAGACGAGCTGCAACGGGACGGGCAGCACACACAGCTTGGTAGTGGGCGCCAAAGATGCAGGAACCGGGAGGCGCTGATGGTGGGCGTTTGTCGTGTTGGTGATGATGGTGAGGGAGAGGGTGAGGGAGAGGGTGATGCTCGACTTACACGTGTTGCATATGGGGCCTACAGGCTTCGAGGGCATTCATTCCCTTCACTCTTGGCATACATACGCCAACCACCTCTCTCTTCTTTCCAGTCTGTTCTACTACGTACTACTGTGCCCACGGAGTAACTAAGGTATACTCGCGTCTGGGGTAAAAATCGAGCTAACACCCATAGCGTTGATTCCCCCGCATCAAATCCCTGCGCGGGAATATCTATTCCCTGTCAGCCAGCCAGGGTCTTGGCCAAGCCGCCTTCCTTGTTGGACCATCTGCTAACCGCTTTGCACGGGGCTTCACGCGCCACGCCGAGGCTCACGTGAAAAAAAAAGGGAACTTGATTCTTGGACTGGCCGTTGGGTGGGTTTAAGTTAGTGTGGTCTGATGGGGGAGATCCGGGGGGGTTGGACGATAGCCGCAGCTGCCGACTTGGCGGAGACGAGATGAAATAAGAGGGACTAACTAGAAACTGAAGACTTTGGACGCATTTCAGGTTAGAGATGGCCAGAGCTGTTGGTGTTGTATAGTCCTGGTGTCAAGCAAGACGTGGTCAAGCAGCAAGTTCAAGACCAGATGCAATGCTTGCAACATGCCAGTGACCATCTCTGGATTTTCCCAGGTCTAAGAAAAGCATTCATGCAACTTATGCATGATGCACCAATATCACTCGTTGCAAAAAAAAACCCTGATGAGTGCGGCACAGGCCTTGACACATTTACATGTGGTAGCGATCCGAGAATAGTTTCGTCAGCCAAGCCAATAAGATAGTACAATCAGGGACGGACCATCTGATTTGGGACCACTCAGAGCAGAGAGGACCGTTATACATGCCCATGGGGCCTTGTGCATCAGGGGCACGTAACCGGCACATGTTGGCTTCACACACTCTTGACGAGACAACCATCAGGACATCGAGATATTAGAATGTGTCTCGATGCGGCTCATCATCAGCAGTGCTTCCAACTATACACAATCTGTGCCCTGAATTAGCAGATCCCCCTTGCGAGTGTGGCAGCACACCCCCTTTCTAATCTCTTCCCCATGGACAAACTCTGAGATTAAGGTGAGTGTCAAGTTACTCCATCTTGATCTGCAGACATGCGCTGAGATGAGTGTCAACGATGTTCCTGCAGGATGTGCTTTGCCGAGGCTGGAGGACATCGTCCCCCGAGCATATGATGGGCCATCATAGGCTCTCTGACGCCAACCTGTATCTTCAATCAAGCGTACCACTTCTCGCGGGTGCTGTAAAAGGTACAGCTTAGTTATCCTCCAAGAGTGCTCTAATGGAGAGATCTTGGCTTATTCCAGGTCCGCTATAAAAGATTCTCTACATAGATTATTGTTATGTTGTTGCGATTTAATGCTGTATGGTGTTGTTCTGTCGTTCTCGTTAACTGGCCGGACTTTGACTCGGAGTCCGGGCTCCACATTCGGATCCGTGCCGTGACCTGAAAAGTCGAAAAGGCCGGTGCAGATCTTCTCTAACGTAGTTCTCAAACTGATACTGCATTCCATCTTTATCCTCGTGCAAATGAGCTATCGTGAGGCCTGTAACGATAGTAAAGTAACACCGTCAAGCTGCTGTGGTAAGTTAGCGGACGAACAAATGTGCCCAGTGTGGAAATCGAACGGCCCCACACGCGGCCTTGTCTCGGCCTGCCTCCCTCCACAGTGTCTGCTTAAAAGCCGTATTGAAGGAGCTGCAAGATGGTATTCGCTACTGGAAGGTCTTGTGGCCCTGAACAATCATGTAAGTTATACATTTTATAGCTCCGAAGAGAAGAACGGCGTTATGCAAACTGAATTACGACTCCTTCTGAGCATCTCGGCTTCAATAAAGACTGAAACATTAGAACCATGATAACTCTTGTAAGTCAAATCAGCATTCAGCAGTTCAAGTAAGCCAGGCTCACTACATCGGATAAACTTAGCAATAATCCGATCGCCTGGACCTTCTCTTTCATGCTCTCGCGTCCTGTTTCTCGGCCAAATCCACCTGGTCTCAAGCCATGACAATGACAGCCCCATCACCGCCAATCGTGGCGTTGGGTAGACGGCTTGGTGGGAAACTCGTGGGGATGGCCCCCCGCTAAATGACGGAATTAACGCCATGGAGAGATAATGACATGAGGGGCATAGTAAATAGGCATAAGAATGGGAATGGGAAATCTTATAACTGCTCCTTTATAAGCAGACGTGACGCTGCCTGGGTCGTTCGTCAAAAGCTGATCAAACCTCTCAAGCCCAAGGAAACAAAGAAAACCAGTTAGGATGAGTGGAAAGACATACAAAGTCGGAATTGTGGGATATGGGTAAGCTCACAAGCTGATGAGTCGCTTCATGTGAGCGAGCTCTCGACTGACACGACAACAGCGCTTCCGCCAAGGTCTTCCACATCCCCTTTCTCACCCAGACGCCTCAGTTCAAGCTCTACAGCATTGTTCAGCGATCTCCCAAGGAGGGCAACTCGGCACCCGACGACTATCCCGATATCAAGCACTACACCGACTACAAGCAGCTCTTTGCCGACCCTGCAGTCGATCTTGTTGTTGTTGGCACTCCCCCCAACAACCACTTTGAGCTTACCAAGGCTGCACTCGAGGCCGGTAAGCACGTTCTGACCGAGAAGCCGTTCGTGCCCACCGTCGCCGAGGCCGAGCAGCTTATCGAGATTGCCAAGCAGAACGGCAAGCTCCTTATCGTCTACCAGAACCGGAGATGGGACAATGACTTTCTCACCGTCAAGAAACTCGTCTCGGAGGGAACTCTAGGCCGAATTGTTCAGTTTGATAGCCACTTTGACCGATACCGTCCTACCCCGTCCAACAACTGGAAGCTTGGCCTTACCATCGCCCAAGGCGGCAGCGCTGTCTTTGATCTGGGGACTCACCTCATCGACCAAGCCTACACCCTCTTTGGAAAGCCCCAGTCGGTGCATGGTCGCCTGCTCGGCCAGCGTAGAGGCAGGTTCGACTTTGAGAACCCCGACAGCCTTGCTGCTGAGTTGACATATCCCGATGGCCTGCTCGTCAACATCCGCATCAGCGTCATGAGTGCTGAAGTCGACCAGCCTCGTTTCTGGGTCCGCGGTACCAAGGGTAGCTTCCGTAAGCTGGGTCTTGATCCCCAGGAGGGGCAGCTTCAGGCGGGCAAGAAGGCCACCGACGAGGGTTTTGGCAAGGATGATCCTGAGCATCTGAAGCTGGTGCTCGTGGGCGACGATGGCGTTCCGCGAGAACAGTCTGCCCCGATCCTGGAACCTGTCACGTACAGGGCATTCTACGCGCAGCTTGCCAAGGCGGTCGAGGGCGGAGAGCAGGAGGATGTGCCCGTCAAGGCTACCGAGGCGCGGGACGTTTTGCAGGTGATTGAGGCGGTTGTCGAAAGTGCCAAGACGGGCAAGGATGTTGTTCTGGCGTAACGAGCCGTGAGTAGTGATTAGTTGATCATGTTGATGAGAGAAAAGCTCAGGGTAATTTATAGAAAAGTTCAAGTTTAGTTTATAGAGACAAGTGAGCGGACAGGTTGCTCCGGCAGAAGGATCAGCTTCCAATACTGCCACGAGTAAATCGGCAGGAGTCTCATCTTTGGGGTTTTCATCACCTCCAAGCAAGGGAAGTTGCACACATCGTCACTGGTAGCGGCTCGAGGAGCCCGTGTCTCTCACTTCTCTTCTCTCCTCTCTCGAATAACCACAAACACCCTGCGCTCGACATCATCACGATGAATTTGGAACCTCATCGTCGCCAACACTACCATCATCGATTCAAGTCGCCTTCTTGACGCATCCTTCCATAATAGCCTGTTATTCCAACATGCAGTCCATGTCCCCTCCCCACGGCTCCCATATGCGAAAGACCATGTATCCACAGCCAGTTACCACGGCCATGAGCGTTTCTACTCCAGAACACAGTCCCAGAGCTCTCGCCTATTCCGATACTGAAGCGACTTTCACTCAAGGGTTCAAGAAGCCCGGCCCAACAGCCCCTGTCAGAGCGTACTGGTATTCAATGGCAAAGCTAGAGTCTCCCTGGGATTACATCAAGGATCTCCTCGATAGGATTCTTCGCAAGATATCTCGCACCAAGGTTGAACAGGAATGCGCATACTCACCCAACGTCAGATCACGACTGTTTTGGCCCAGCATCTGCCTCGTCGGCTGGCTCCCGAATTCCATGAGGATACTGGGCTTCAAGGCCAGAACCAAGCATCGCATCGAGAAGAAGATTCGCGACCTGGAATCATGTCACACGGCGATTCACAGACCATCCATCAACTACAGGATCCGCAAGAAATCCCCTATCTATCTGTGGTGCTTTTGCTTCCTCGCCATGTCCCTTTATACGGTCGCCGTCGCCGCATTCCGTGACCGTTTTCGCTTCACATGCGGTTCTCAAGCCTCGACTCTGGAGGAGATGGCCTCGGCGAAGAAGGATCGCTATGGAGACATGGTTCAGCCCAAGACACTCGTCTACTTCGAGACTGTTATCGCTGGCGGGGGTGCTTTCGTCCTAGCTCAAGGGTTCTTTGGGTCAGTTACCAACCTGCTCCTCAACTAGCCAGATTCTGATGATGAGCAGTTCACGGGCAGCAAGAGAGAGGATGGAGCGAATTGGGCACACCAGCGTCACCGTTGCAACATCGCTCCTCAAGGGCACCAGGTTCGGGATGGATGGGGCAGACCAACTGCAGTTCCGCGTCTAGTGAGTGTATCCCTCTCGCTTGTCTGATTCTGACTGCTATTGACATTCTGCAGTCACTGTCTCGCCCTACTGACCGCCTATCCCGTGTGCCTACTGCACCAGCTACGCGGCAATACGTACGATCCGTTAGTAGTAGAGCGCTGTCGTGATGCCGCTATTCAGCTTCAGAAGTCGCGGCCGATTAGAGGGCGTCAAGACCAGTATACGACGGATTTTCGACCCTTTGAGAGACTTTCCCTTGATCTCGAGCGCGAGTACTGCGAGAGGTACTCACGAGACAAAGACCCGTCCATAGCCTCCCAACGCATTATCTACAACATCCGCAACCACCTTGAGGACCTCATAGATTCGAATGAGCTCATTATGAGTCGGTCTCCCATCGTCCGTAAGTGTCTCCCTGCCATTATGGTAAACCCTCTCTCTAACAAAACAGGTGAAAACATTGATATGATGGCCATATCTGGACGCGAGGTTACTGTCTTTTCCTTTACAGACGCCATTCCCATTGCCTTTATCAGCACAATCGACATCATGGCGCGACTCATTTGCCTGTCGCTCCCATGGCAAGTCTGCGCTTCATTCAACGGAGTAGATCCCAACAGAACCGTGCTGGAGTTCGCAGGGGCCTCCATCATCGGTGCCACGGCTCTAACTCTGCTCCACGAGATGCGAAAGCTGTGGGATCCCTTCGGCAAGGGGCTCAATACGTTTGCCTGGACTTTGGGCATCGCCAGGGATATTGACTGCATATTGAATGAGTTTTATGGCAAAGACTGGGGTGCGAAGCACGCGAGGGAAGTGAGAATACACGGGTATGCGCACCAAGAAATCCCCCCTGACCCATCTGAATACCAAGCGAGAGCCCTTCTAAGTCAAATGGCGGTACTTTCGAGGAGGGCCGACGAGGATTATGACGAATGCAGGAATTGTTTTATATAATATAGACATAGAACTAAAGCGACAATGAGCATGTGCCGGCCCATCAATGTTAGAGTCAATCATTCACGCCCATCATATTCCGTGTTCAACGCGGCCTCCTTTAACCCCCCTGGATGGCGTAGTGGACAGCAATCATTGCCCATTCAACACTGAGGGATCAGATCAGATCAAGTGAGAGAACCATGACCTTGATAATGCAAGATCAAGTAGATTCACCAAAATACTACAACTAGTCGAGGTATCCTAACAGCAAACCACAGCCCAATCCTGGCCATAATATCAAAAGTTGCGAGCTTCAGCCCAACCCATCTATACCCTTTCAATGCAGATCCCTCTGGTAACATGCTCAAAAATAAACTCCCGACTTTTGTGCCAGTCACATTGGCCCTCCGTCTTATATGCAATACAGTAAAATCTCAAAAAGATAGCCCGGCTCAAATGCTCAGAACTAATCCAGCAAAAGCCGCAGCAGCAGTAGCAGCAGCCAAGGCACCGCCGCCACCAAGCACCCTCGCGCCAAAGCTCTCGACCTCGATCTGCTGGCCGATAAAGTTGGGCTCGTACTCGCCGTCGGGCTCACTCTCGTCAAGGGTGCCGTCCCAGCAGTAGGTCTTGAAGCACTCGCTGCACTT
Source organism: Fusarium staphyleae (assembly GCA_017140175.1). Taxonomy (NCBI): domain Eukaryota; kingdom Fungi; phylum Ascomycota; class Sordariomycetes; order Hypocreales; family Nectriaceae; genus Fusarium; species Fusarium staphyleae. The sequence continues at coordinate 141,016 of JADDON010000047.1, read as the reverse complement.
GTCGGGGACGGTGGTGTTTGTGCGGTCGAAGCTGCGCGACAGCATGGCGCACCCGACGCAGTAGGGCCAGTTCTCGTCGTGCGTGGCGTTGAGCATGGTGGCGACCGCGTAGCCGTTCTCGATGATGGCCGAGAGCTCCGAGGTGTTGACGGTGGGCTGGAAGGTGGAGATGTTTGACGCGTAGACGTAGGGGTAGTTGGGGATATAGACGACGAGCGGCGCCGGGTCCGACGTGTTGGTTGCGTTGCAGCCGAAGAAGGTCGGGCGCGTGTTTAGGCCCAGGTTGCGGAAGGTTGCTTTTCCGGGCACCGCGGGAAACGCAGACCCCTCTGAGATGTCCTCGAGGGACCGCTCGTACGTGGCGATGATGGATGCGCCGTCGGGCCAGCCGGACTTTGTGTCGGCCGACGAGTCTATGGAGAAGACGACGTCGACCTCGCGCTCGATGCGGATGTGGGGGTAGTAGGGTACATTCTGGAGATCCTCGCCGCCATCGACCAGAGTTAGACGGTCAGACTTGGCGCTCAGATTCTCCACGTCGTTCCAGCCCTTGAAGGGGTTGGGTGTCCAGTCGGCGATGTCGTTATCGTCTTCGCCGATGGAGTTGAGGAGACCGGAGACGGCGTCGATGGCAACATCAGGGACACCATCGGGGACGTAGTTGTTGTCGTCTTCGTTGAGGTAGAGGACGATCTGGTTGAAGAGACTGCTCGAGGTACCCATAACGAAGCCAGCGTTGTCGAAGCCGCGAATACAGGACTTATCCTTGGGGATCTTGCCGTTATTAAACTCTGAGCCAACGTACTTTAGAGGAGCGAAGCCTTTGAGGGTCGGGTCGAAGGAGCCCAGCTCCCAGGGAGTGAATTCGAAGACGGTCGAGTTGATGCTGACAAGCGTCTCGCCAGGGTCGCGGCCATCGGCAATGATGATGGGCATGGGCGCCTTGCCCTTGGAGAAGTCGCTGTCGTCGGCGAGCGAGGACCAGGTGTAGGAAGGACCGCCCTCGCTGGCGTTGATGAGCTGGTACGAAAGCATGCGGCCCCAGTAGTCGGTAAGAGATCGTTCGTAACCGGCGTCCTTCTTGGCAGAGACCTCGTCGAAGATAGCGTCGTAGTACTGGAGTAAGCTGTACTGCTTGGGGCCCTCGAGGATGGAAAGCTCCATCTGCCAGATGCCGGGGTAGTTGACGCTCTCCTGCACAGAGGTGAAGTTGTTCATCATCAAACTGCCGACGAGCCATCCACCCCCCGACAGACCCGAGAGATACGTTGCGCTCTGGAGAAGACCACCGAGGTTGCCGTCCTTGTCGCTGCCGTCGGAGCGGATATCCCACGCAGCCACTGCGCCAGCGCCGTTCAGCATGGCACGGTAGCCACCTCCAGAAATGGCGATGCCAATATTGGGCAGGGCGGTAGCGTTCGTCTCGACATCCTTGAGGTATGACTCGCTATCGAAATCGGGTATGGCTATGCGCTTCAGGAGCGTGCGGATAGGCGAGATGGTCTCGTTCCGGCGCTTGGGGAGCCATTCGCGTTCCATATCTGAGATGCGGGATCCATTTCGTATGGTCGGACGGTCGCTGGGACAATCGACTTTGGCGGGGACGTAGCCTGAGGGAGCCTGAGGGGAGCCTCTTCTTGAGAGCGAGGTCACGTCTGATCGTGGAGAGTTCGAGGAGGGGAAGAGGTTCGAGTCGGCGATTGCAAGAACGGCATCGCGAGGATCGCCATCTGCGATTGGATTACGTTAGAGACCCCAGGACTTGCAGCCAAGATAATACACCACACGAAATGCACCACGAATTGTATAGTTGCCTTGTAGCTATAGCTACAGTACAGAGAAGACGAATCTACTGGGCGCATATTGTTACAGACGGAAATAGCTTACTCGATGGTCTTGCGGCGACGGGACTGAGGGCAGCAGTAGCAGCCAGCAAAAGGGTCAGGCCCGTAGAGAGGGAGGCCATACTACCTGGGAGCTGCCAGAGCGAAGAAGAGGGAGGAGAATCAAGGCAGCCGAAGCTCGAGATGGCTTCAAAGCCGGAAGCGTCGGGGGAATAGAAGAGTCCGTCTACGTCGAAATTGCTTCGTATTTTTATGCGACGCGCAGAGCTTGAGAGTAAGGGGACAAGTTGTGGGGAAAATGGTTCAAAGACTCAAGAAACGGGGAGTAAAGAACGTCTCCAGAGCGAAAAGATATAAAAATACAAATAAAATAAAACGGATGACTTCAAAGAAAGATAATAATGAGAAAGAAGCAGAAAATCAATGCGTGAGAGAGAGGGGCGGGTTGTTGTGAGGGTTGAGTGATGTTTGTGGCAGTGGAGGAGTGAGTGAGGTAAGATGACGAGACGCGCGAGTTTAATTAGTATCGCCCTTAAAATTTGGACCTTGCCTTGGGGCCCATCGCTCTATAACACCACAACGGATTCCCATTTTCATACATCCTTCTCGCCATTGATTCTTACTGGATTCTACTCCGTACTCCAAAAGTAACTACTACTTTCTTACGCTGCAGCGCCTCTGCCAAGTCTGACCCAGCCCCCGTCATCAACAGGCGCCTCATACCGCAATTCCATCCTGGATCCGGAGCTGAAGTGAGACTGAGCAGCACTGCGTGTGTAGTTGTACGCTGTGCAACGCCTGCTGTCCCGGCAGTTGAGTGATGATGCTCTTCTTTTCAACGGCTACAACATGCAAACAATCTCGACTTTATCATGCTTCAATCGTTCAGAGTCTCCCGTCTGCAAGCCCGAAACGAGCGCCAAGACGTAGAGGACCGCTCAGGGCGCTCGAGGCGGGGCTTAGCGGCCCATCCCCTGGTTCAGCCACTGACATGCCCTGGAAGCGTTCCTGGTGCAACCGCTGAGCTCCAGAGGCTTGGGACACTGGATCCTCTAGTTTCAATACATCCATGCACGCGCCGAGCATCAATGGAATGACCTCAGCTCACTCACATGAGACTTGTACTGTATTCTTATTACATCAACTACTGTACGGCATACTTGGGATATCGACGCCATTGATCATCACGTCGACCGGCTAAAAGGTACTCGCAGGATGAGAGACGTGGTCGGCAACGAAATTAAAGGGAACGTGCCCTCCGTCCTTCAAGTGCGAAACGCCAGCCAAACAACATGCGCCGAAAACGAGCTCAGCACAAGGATCTCTATCCAGCCTTGGCGATGGAGACGCCAAGACGGCTCGGCGAAGTTTGTCCAACGCAAGGATTTCCATGGTTTCTCTTCCCAAGCATTTGGTGCAAACTACAGGCATCTCGTAAATCCAAAGCACAAACCATCGTGCTTATTCTGTCAGGTCAGCCCGTGTTAGACATGGACAACAGCGGTCAGGGGCCTAGCGGTCTGAAGTCAGCGCTGCGGCGAGTAAATTTAGACATGCCGATCAGATGCTTTAGAAGTGGTTCAACGTGGATCGTATACGGAGTTGATCCTGCTTAGCCCTCCGTATTCCGTCTGCCGGCCAGGGGTCACAGCTTGACAGGTCTCAGCCCCGGCCTGCCGAGATTCCGAGAGTCACTCCCGTTCAATGACCCGGTCACATCAAGTCGCTTAATATATATCCGCCCTTGTTAGGTCCCTTCACTAAGAGACTATCAAGTGATTGGTGCAAGACCAGCTTCATTAACTGCTATCCTAGACCTATCCAACGCTGGCTCCCTTCGCTTTGTCTTCTGCCGACCAACTCGGTCGGCAGAAATGGGTATCAAAAAGTAGTCTACATGTATATCCGTACAACCAACCCTAATGCGCATACAAACATTCCATTCATCAGTCCGCAAACTCATCTCCCGCTGGCTCCCGTCCAAATGGATGGTTGAACTTGAGCAGACCCGTCAACCCGCCAACCCAGGGGTCATCGTCCTCTGTCCGGATCACACACGGCACTCCTCCATGCCACTCTTCACCAGGGCCAGCACGTCCAACGAACTCTCCCTCTACGCGGATCTCCGACCCTGGCGATACACCCACGCATCGCTTTCCGTCGATGCTGAGATCGAGCTCCCGACCTCGGTTCCGAGGGCTCATACGAAGGGTCACTTTGGTGTCGAGCGGTAGCACGAGTGATCGGAAGCTCAGGCTGCAGGGGCTGATGGGCGTGATCAGGAGCGACTTGACCAGAGGATGTACGATTGGACCGCCCGCACTAAGACTGTATGCTGTTGAACCTGTCGGTGTACTGATGAGGATGCCGTCAGCTGTTGTCTCTGTGAGAAAGTGCCCATTCTGATAAATGTCGATGACGGCCAGATGAGGGTGTGATCCACGGTGCACCGAAATCTCATTAATAGCTCGTAGTGATGGCGACGGTTCCTCGGATACTGCGATAGGCTTTGCACCTGATTCTGCCTCGCTCGACAGCGTGTCCGACAGCCAGTGGTTGATGTTGTTGCCGGATGGGTCGTACACGTCAGCCTTGATCCGATGCCGAAGCAACACCTTGGATGCCCTTTGAGCACCCAAGCTCTTGCCCTTGTGTCTCTCCCATCCCGCGTATGAGGCTGTGCTCGTTTTGTCCCAGTCCCCTCGAGGATAGGCAGCATCCCGCATAGCTACGTCGCTGCCGCTCATGTACATCTCCCTCCAGGCTTTCTTGTGCTCGCCAAAGTCCCACTCGCCGAGGAAGCCCAGAGTTCCCATGCTGAACGACAATATCGGGGGTACCGAGCCGTGAAGCTTGTATAGGCTGGCAGCGCGCAAGACGGTACCGTCGCCGCCAAAGGTCGTGATGACGTCAATCTTGTCCGCCATGTTGGAGCGGTTGTCTGAGGCGTAGATGGGAAAGCCAAGACGGTCCTTTAGCGACTCGGCGATGCGTGGCTCAAATACCAAGTTGACTTCGGGATATTCATTGTGGATGTACTTGGAAAACTTCACGACGGCTTCGACGACAGGTGCCGAGTACAGCTTATGAATTAAAAGCAGGTTCTTGGGAGGTCTGGACCAGTTCAGCGATAGCAGAGACGAGCCGGGCTTGGTGCTTTGCAGGTAGCGAGGGTTGACTCGTTCTGGAAGCTCTGCTATGCTGCGAATATTGGGCGTTCGAAGAGCGGTTGTGGTGGAGAGGGAACGGGATGTTGGAAACAGCGTAGGAACTGATAAAGGTCGGGCTGGAGACTTGGATACCACTGGTCGATATAGTGAGTGTTCGAGGATGGCCAAGCCTCTGATGAGGATCCTCTTATTCATGATGTCTAGTGAATGGCATGGCCACGATCAGGAATAAGTGTCTTGTTAAGGACCAAGAAATTTATGTTGGATGACGCTTCTCAAAACACGGCTTTGCAACGGCTCTACTGAGACTGGCAGAAAAAGAGAGCTTGAAGCTGGGTGCTGTCTCACCGCCTGCTCTATTAGATGTGGGAAGATCTGCTAGTTATCCCATATGGGGACCGACTACGGAGTATAAACGGAGGATTAAGCATATTATCTCGATGGTATAAAAGATTGAGCCATTACAGTCCTGAGAGAATAAGACAGATCTGGTATTCTACACGAGGACGGTGCCAGGCACGATATCCATCCTCTGGAATAGCCCCAGGGTAACTCCATCTCACGATACACCCAAAGCTGATCTCATTCTTCTATCCTTTGATTGGCTGATCGGGGTCGGCCTTCCTAAGCACCGCACCTCCGTCTGAGGCGTCATAGGACCCTCAGCCTCCGCGACATCCGCCTGGCGCCTGATGTCACCAGCAGCTAAACGCTTAATCATGTGCGCAATGTGTCGCAGCCTCGCCCACCTGCATCTCCATCTCCATCTTCAGCTTCGACTTCTCCGGTAGACGATCGTTTTCTCTCTCCTTCGTTTGCTGCCACGAGGCTGATATCCGGTGGTCGATTCTCCGAGCTGCGAGTCCGTGCCACGCGACCCCTCGCTTTCCCCTCTGGTCGCGGCATCACGAAAAGGCAGACGCCATTCTTTAAGCTGGAAAGTCATTCATGCTATAATAGTTCGAGACTCGCCTTGGCTTTTACGCTGGATCATAAATATTTAAAGCCTGCTGTTATTTCGGTGTCGACTATATATCGTGCGATCCAAAGACCTTGGTCATGGCTGACCTCAAGAGCTCTGAGGCCTTCGAGGCTTCTATCCCCTCCCCGGATCTCAACGCGGGCCTTACCGAGAAACCTTTGCACGCCGGCCGGCGGCCAAAGATTACCCATCCTTCGGGCAAGGAAAGCTATGGAACTGCCATACAGATATTGCGCGGTGCCTTATTCAGCATATACTTCCTAACATGCTGCGTATCGTATGTCGATAACTTTATCCTTTGTGACTGGCTTGAATTATAAGTCAAACCTGTATGTGTCGGTACTAATCTGATCGACCACAGAATTCATCTCACGCAGCTTATCGGAGCCCCCTTGTACTTGTTTAATCGCGAGTGGTACTACGCTTTCATGGCCATGACGAAACGCTCTTTTAGTCTCACGATAACCGTCATGACCCAATTCTTCGGTCCTACAACTCTACGAATCAGTGGCGATGAGTCAGTCGCCGGCCAGATCAAGCTGAGACCGGACGGAAGTGTGCAATTCGAGTTCCCTGAACGATTGGTGTTGATCGCCAACCACCAGGTAGGAAGTGGACCGGATATCAAGAACAGCCACAACTAACATATTCGTAGATCTACACGGACTGGCTTTACCTTTGGTGGGTTGCATATGCCAACGTGCCGGGAATGCATGGCCACATATACATCATTCTCAAGGAGTCTCTCAAGTATATCCCTTTCATCGGCTGGGGAATGATGTTTTACAGCTTCATCTTCATGTCGAGGAAGATGGCAACTGACCAACCCCGACTGGCCTATCGACTAAAGAAGCTCAAGCAGCCCAAGCTCGACCCTAATGGACGAAAATACCTAGATCCCATGTGGCTGCTCTTGTTTCCCGAAGGTACCAACCTGTCCAATAACGGAAGACGAAAATCGGCCGGCTGGGCGGCCAAGACCGATCTCAAGGACCCTGAGCACGTCCTGCTTCCACGTAGCACCGGCATGTTCTTCTGTCTTAACGAATTAAAGGGCACGATGGAATACGTCTACGACTGCACCGTCGCATACGAGGGAATCCCGTAAGTCGTCTGCAGTCCATGTCGCACAGCATTGGGTCGTAGCTAACTAGTATGCCTAGCCGAGGAGGATACGGCGAGGAGTATTTCGGACTGAACAGCACCTATTTCCAAGGCCGGGCTCCAAAGTCGGTTAACTTTCACTGGCGTCGTTTTCGCATTGACGATATCCCACTCGATGACCAAAAAGAGTTTGACGTGTGGCTCCGTGAGCAGTGGTATCAGAAGGATGCTCTAATGGAAGAATATATGACGACCGGTCGATTTCCGCCTATGGCTGGAAGCAAGATCGACTATATCGAAACCCAGGTCAAGACACGGTACCCGTGGGAGATTCTTCAGATATTTACCGTCGTCGGTACGGCCTTGTTGATCTGGCGCAACATTCTGAAGGCAGCCTTGTCGATGGCGTCTGTGTTTCGATGATGCAATAACCTGGGGTGCCGTCAGAAGATACGAGAGCGAGATGTGAGATAGGTTAGTGAGGATGAGCACACAAAGGGTGGCTCGACAAGTTCTTTCGAGGACAGAATTTCTTCTTCCCCCATAGTGAGCCAGGGGGAGCATGGCCTTCAGAGGTGGTCGCAAGGAAACATGACGATTTACATGATGCCGAGGTTGTAGGACGTTACAAAGGACTTGTATTTGCTTTTTTGTTATTGGGAGGAGATACCGAGGCGCATAGAGGAAGCGGTCAGGAAGCAGAGAAGACGAGAAGAAGTTTTGGGGTGGAATGCAAGAGTAAGATTCGGCCAGCGTCCGAATCAAAAGATGAGACTATAGAGCTTGGCAGGGAGGAGAGGGTGCACAAATATCCCAAGCCTTTGCAGCGCTGAATGAAATTTCCCTCTCATTTCAGCCCAGAAGTATGGCATGAATGTGAAGCTCTTGTCACATCTGACCAGGTTCGAAGACTATAACGATCTGGGAAGTATGCCCCGAAGACCATGCATCAATGCCGGGTCGAAACAACCATATCTTTAGCGCCGTGACGATCCCGGAGGTGGCACAAGCAACGCAGGCCGTTTAAGCTTCTAGCCCGAGCAAGACCTCGAGGGGTGAAGTAATGCTCATCTCTGACGGGCAGGCAGATATCGAGGAGCCTCGGTATCCAAGGCGGCGCTACGGGCTGTTATTGGCTCGGGACATGGTATCGTGCGGGGGAGGGGATAGACGCGGGGAAGAGAGTGTGTCTGTGTGGATGAGAGGGGGAGAGAAGAGGAATAGTTCATTTCATGACGTGTTGATCTGGGGTTTGGGGGTGGATGTGCTTTGAGATGAGCTGAAGTGGCTTGTCTTGGCTTCCGCGAGAGCTTTCCAATGTAAGTGAGATGTCGATAAATTAACCCGTCGGTTACTCTGCGAGATGAGGACACTTGGTGTATAGCAACACTGGCCGTTATCTGTGAGGGAAACACAGCAGGATCATTTCCAATAAGGCGGTCTGCCCCTTGAGCCTGGAGCAATCACGACTCTTGCTGCTCGCTTCTGGACGCAGCTGGTGCTACTCTGACGCTCTGCAGGGAGTCACACATGGGAAGGCCAGGTTATCCAGCTGCTCGTCCTCCAAGGTACGCTAGCATATCAGTATCATGTAACATCCCATCCAGCTGAAAAGTAGTTCGCAGCCCATGTTTCCTCTCGATCAAGGCCTCGACACAAGCCACACAAGTAAAATACAAGCGTCCTAATCTCTTCAAGGTCTGTCTCGTCGGGGTCTGCTGATAGAACCTCCTTCATCTTGCCCCGAGAAACTCAATGGACCACCCCCTTTGAATGCGCCCTCCATCGCGTCTCGCACCTAATCAGGCAGTCCTCCGGCCATGCCAAGCGGAGCTACCCCGCAACCCGGGCGTCGACCCCGGATCCTCAGTGGAGCAGCTCCTGGGCCCGTCACCGGCAGATCTTGCGGGGGCGGGGAGGGCACGGTGATGGAGAAGGATTGCAGGAAGTGGGAATGAAGGAGCAGAGCAATGAAACTTGCGTCCGGTATGGGAGAGTTGCAGACAAGGGGTGGCCATCAACTCGTCCGCCACCCGAGGCATCTTTGGTGCTGTTCTCGAGGGTGATTGGGCGTCGGTTAACACGCTGTTACATGCATCCTCTGCGGAGGAGACGAGGGAAGAGTTCAGAGATATAAGGTAGAGCTTGGACCGGCAGCAGATCGCGGGTCTTGAGGCGAGACCGAGAACTATTGAACCAGGTGAAACAAGATAATAGCATACGTCTTCGTGACACCCCATTATTTCCCTTGTCCGCCTTTTCCAAAAGGGGCCTCTGCGAACCCTCCTTTTCTTGGGAGACGTCGTGCTACAAGGCCTTGCCTGGTTCTCACCCTCCACTTTAGCCCAGCTTCCCTTCGTATAACTTGCCTACCCTCTCCTTTCCCGTCCTTACACCGGAGACGTATATCTACCACTTGCGGCCATCGCTTCCTCGACATCATATCAGCCATGAACGAGACGCACGCCTCCAAAGACACCGCCGCCCTCGAGGCACAGGGGGACTTCAAGCATCTTGACGATGCCCCGAGCAAGCTCAGCTCCGAGCATGATCCCGACCATGGCTTCACGCCCGACGAGCAGAAGAAGATCATGCGGCGCGTCGATCGTAGGTTGGTCGTCACGGTTGGAGCCATGTACTGCGTTTCTCTCATGGACCGGACCAACATGAGCGCGGCCAACATTGCAGGCATGAGCGCGGAGCTCGCCCTTGATCGAGATTTCCGATATGTGAGTTCTCACAGCCAGTGGCCAGTCTGCACAGCGTGTTGACGAGAGCAGAATATTGCCAACCTGGTCTTCTTCATCCCGTACATCATCTTCCAGCCTCCATCTACCATCCTCATCCGCAAGATCGGCCCGCGCGCACACCTCGCTGTCATCACGATGCTCTGGGGAGCCGTCATGATCGGCATGGGTTTCGTCAAGAAGTTTCCACAGCTGGCGGCTCTGAGAGCAGTTCTCGGCTTCTTCGAGGCTGGATTCTTTCCCTCGTGTGTATATCTTCTGAGTACATGGTACACAAGGTGTAAGTCACTCGCCATGTCTCGTTTTGTGATCATATAACTGATGAGTATGGCAACAGACGAAGTTGGAAAGAGGTATTCCGTCTTTTACCTCCTTGGATGTGTTGCCTCGGCCTTTTCTGGCATCCTTGCCTACGGTGTAAGTTCTCACAAATAGCCCCTCATGGTCCCTCTGGTAGTAGCTCACACACTGGATAGCTCATGCAACTGAACGGCCGCGAAGGCCTCACTGGCTGGCGCTGGATCTTCATCATCGAGGGTGCTCTCACTGTGGCCCTTGGCGTCGTAGGCTACTGGCTCCTCGTCGACTTCCCCGATTCGAAGCGAGTGTCGTGGTCGTTCCTGGGCGAGCGCGAGCGCAACTGGGTCGTCGATCGTATCCGTCGTGATCGCGGTGATACCGAGGTTCCCCCCTTCCAGCTCGCCAGATTCCTCCGAGGTGGAGCGGATTGGAGGGTCTGGGCGTACGCCTTGATCTTCTTCGACACCACCACCATCTCGTACGCGCTCGCCTACACGCTCCCCATCCTCCTGGTCGGCAACATGGGCTTCTCCGTCGGCGCGGCCCAGTGCCTCGTCGCTCCCCCCTACGCCTTTGCCGGTATCGTCATGTTCGCCACGGCCTGGGTCGGCGACAAGTACCACGTCCGCGGCCCCATCATCCTGTTCAACATGCTCCTCTGCCTCGTCGGCCTACCCATCATGGGCTGGGCCTCGAGCGCCGGCGTCCGCTACTTTGGCGTCTTCCTCGTCACTGCGGGCGCCAACAGCAACATCCCCGCGGCCATGTCCTTCCAGGCCAACAACATCCGCGGACAGTGGAAGCGCGCCTTCTGCAGCGCGACTCTCGTGGGCTTTGGCGGCGTGGGAGGCATCGCGGGGAGCTTGGTGTTCCGCGAGAAGGACAAGCTGACGGGGTACAAGCCTGGTATGTGGGCGTGCATCGCATGCTCGCTGCTGTCAGTCATCCTCATCATCTTGTGTGATTTGAGCTTCAAGAGGGACAACGCCAAGGCCGACAAGGGTGAGAAGGTGTTGGAGAATTTTGATGTGAGTAGGCTCTGGCGCTGTTGTTTTGATGTGATTGCTGACCGTTACAGGATGATGCTTCTCACGATTTCCGATATACCTATTAAGCGATGGATTGGAGAAGAGGATGGTGGAGTGAATGGGCTACTATTTGATTTTATCTACTTCGCTTCCAATATCATAACTTGCTTCTATCGCCATATGGGAACAATGGCAGTAGTTAAAAGGTCCGCGTCATGCTGTCTGGATGGCTTCTCCCAATAGCCCAGTACCAGCTCGTAACGTCAAAAGGGATGCTCTTTATCATCCCTCGAGTCATGTTCATGATAGTGTTACTCCTCGATAACGCCGTGTTCCCTGTCCATCCAACCATGAACATCGTACATTGTGCTCTCTCTCCCGCCTGAACATCAACGCTGATCCCGCCTCCTTTATCATGCCAACACTGAACAACTGTTTTGCAACAAAGAGCCCCTTTTCAAGTTCTTTCCATCCAGTCTTCCACAAATAGAGACACTTCTGTCCCATTCTGGCCACCATGACTTCATGACGATAGTTGCCGACCTTGGGGGAAAGATGAGCCATTCCGAATACGCCGTCCCAGTCTATCTGGGCATTCTTGCCGTCCTCCTAGTGCTGTGGCTTATGATACCGGCTGTTTTCCTGACGCTGCTATGGGTCAAGCACCGGATGGAGAGGAGAGATGTCGAATGGTTGGAAGAAGGGGTATTGATGGAGGAGGACGAGATGCGTATGGAGTATCATACCTTTGTTCAAACGTGGAAGGGGTCAGGCTGAAGTGTTGGCACATAGCTAGATGGCTGATCTCTATAAGGGACTCTTGTAAGTCATGAAATTGATTTCATTATTTCTGTACATAGAGACACTGGCTGAATGAGCATATAGCTTGCTGGACACCAACTATGCGGATTGTCAACTTGACAGAGGGTTATGAGATTGACGTTGTCAAAGTGTAAGTTGTTTATAGAGATCATACGCGCGCTTAACTTATTTACATCATAAACAGGGCCATTGCAACACCGAAAATAGCAGCAAACAAGGATGTATGAGCATTGCTGGCCGCATTGTCTTCGCCGCTGCCAGCGCTCGCTCCCTTGCCGCCAGCCTTGGACTCTTCCTTCTCTCCATCCTCGCCAGCATCGTCGCCGCTAGTCTCGTCCGTCACCACGACACGCTCCTCCAACTTGGGATCGAGGGGGCTATTCGTCGCGAGGTAGCCGATGAGGACCTCATCCTGGCTGTCAAGAGTGGCGAGATTCTTGTTTTCCGAGGAGAAGAAGTTGTCTCCTCCGCCAGCAATGAAGTCCAGGGTGACGATGCGGTAGTCTCGGTCATCCTCGAGGTCCTTGCCGTTGACCTTGACGCTGATGAGCTTGGAGCCATTCTTGTTATCGGGGTTGTGCTCGATCTTGATGCCCTTGGACACCTGGAACCAAGAAGTAACCTCCTTCTTGTTCTTCTGGTTGACGCCCGACACAGCACCCTCGAAAATCTCCTGAATCTCGGAGCCTGAAAAAGTGAGCTCGACGATGGCGTTTCCGAAGGGGAACGAGGTGAGGACATCGCCTCGAGTGACGTCGCCCTTCTCGATAGTGGCGCGGACACCACCAGCGTTGATAAAGGCAAAGTCGGCCTTCTCGTCGCCCTTGCGGCTCTGGTTGAGACGGTAGTCAAGCATGGCATCGGCCATGACCTGTCCAAGCAGACAATCTCCCTCTTGGCACTTGGTCTGGTCCAGGTCGACCTTTGAGCTTCCGACCTTTTCAGCGGCAAACTCCTCAAAGGGACCGCGCCATGATTTGATCTTCTTCTGGAGGCCCTCGTCTTGCTCGGTCTTGTTGTCCATGTGAATAGGGCCGCCGTGGTACGCAAGTGCCTTGCCCTCCTTGTCGAATGTGAGATCGATGTAGCCGAGATACTCACCCCATCGGTACGCTGTCACAATAAAGACCTCGTCTCCGTTCACATTCTCCACGATTGTGGGATATTTGCCCTCGGCGTCTTCCATATCGCCTAGAGGAGTGTGGCTGTGGCCGCCGATGATGAGCGACAGACCCTCCGTCTTGGCGGCAAGCTCTTGGTCGACATCATAGCCGATGTGAGTAAGAGCAACGATACGCTTGATGTCAGTCTTGTTTCGAATCTCCCAGACCGATTTCTGGACCTCGGCGATGGGATCGAGGAAAGTTGTCTTGTTTCCGACACTCGAGATGCCAGGCGTGGTGTCAGTGGTGACACCAATGACGGCCAGGTCATGCTCCTTGAAGATCTGGTAGTTCTTGATGGTCTTGTTGAGGTTCTTGTACTCGCTCTTGACATTGCACGATACGACGGGAAAGGTCAAGTTGGCCAGGAACTCGCCGAGCTCCTCATCACCGCCGTCCCACTCGTGGTTGCCGAGCGTCATCGCGTCGAACTTGAGGTCGTTGAGTGTCTCGGCGATCTTCTCGGGTCCATAGAAGGAGTAGAAGAGAGTCCCTTGAAACTCGTCGCCGGCGTTGAGCCATAGATTATCAGGGTGATCATCGCGCAGGCCATCAACCGTGTGCTTGATACGGGCGTAGCCGCCGTAGCAGCCCTTCTTGGGGTCTACGCAGTCGGTGCCGGAAGAAGCAAACTCGTCCAGATGCGCGTGGACGTCGTTGACGTGGAAGAAGGCTACATTTAGATTAGAATGCGGAAGAGGCTAAATAGGACATGGAGTATCTCAACGTACACATATTGTAGTGGCCGTCATCGTCGACAAAGCGCTTCGCCATGCGCTTACTGAAGAGCACATCCTCGGCGAGGACAGAGCCCGTCAAGGCGAGCACAGCTAAAGAAATTGACGATTTCATGATGCCTCACCGAGTGGCGATGAGTGATGTCTCAGACGGATGACCAGACGAGGTGAGAAACAAGAGAGGATCATGGCCGACTTTAATTCCACCGAGGCCCTGGTCACCCAGTCACGCCCTCGTACTTGGATTGGCCTTACCACGGGCCTCAGTGAGAGATGGTCTCTGCACGTTCCGCGCTGATGGTCCCGCAAGGATTCACAGCAGGCTGTTGAGGAGGATCGCCAAGACACACGTGGGGAGCGTGACTGGCTTATCGTGACGGTGCAGGGATAGACCACTTACGGCCTCTGATAATACATAGTTAAGGGGAAACGTCTGCGGGGAACTGTGGGCTTTAGCTCCGGCCAAAGAGCTGTACATAGAGACATGAACTAGACGGATGAGGAAGGTTTAGAACGAGGCCGGGAGGTTCTTTTGAATCTTATTGATCTGAGGGTGTGGTGTGGCGATCTTTGCTGATAGCACACGGACGATGCGATGAACTAGGTAGGATCTTGATAACTGCCTTTGAGGTCAATGTCTAACGTTACCTACAGTTAGTGAATAAATCAAGAAGTGGTCTACGGAGTATTTAACATAGTTAATGCATACATAACCTTGCTCTAAGCTTATTGCAGTAGATCAACAGGGCAAAGAATGCCCTTTACTCACACCGAGATACAACGTCAAGAAGCTGCCGGGCGCCAATCTCGATAGCAGCCTCAACAACGTGAACTCCGAGGTGCTCGTTTAGGCAAAGCCAAGCCGTGTGCAACATCGCTAGACCAGGATATGAGCCTCTAGAGGGATTAGCAGGCCAAGGATAAGCTGCTTCAGTCGTGCCAAGCTTCGGAGTGGCAGGCCCAAAAACATGCAGGCTCACCTTGTTCTTATCTTAACGTTAGATATCTGGTTGATAATAAAGACCACCATGAGATAATGTCACAGTGCGCGCCCGATAAAAGATAAGGGTTGGTCAACGCCCACCCTGTATCCATTTTGCTTGGAATTTAAGCATATATTAGGCCCAGATAAGGTGCTTCACGATAATAGCTGAGTACTGACCAAGATATCTACATTTGTTCTGTAAATTATTTGTATTGATATAGGTATATCAATCTAAATTCAAGCACCATACAATCGGGATCTGCTCCATCTTCACTACACTTGTTGGCCAACTCATCTTGATGCACGTTGATTCAAATGGTGTTTCTGGAAGATACCGTTTTAATTGTACCTAGCTTATAGAATCGGATAATCATTAATAGTAGAAAACACATGCTGATCTCGGGCTATTGCTCCCCAGTATCAGCAAATCACAATCTCCTGTCGTCCACGGCAGAGAATATGCCTGGTCTGAATTAGGTAGTTGGTCGTGTGCCATTATTTTCCCTATATCCGTGCCAAAGCTCTAAGTTCGTTGATCGTGTGAGTGGGCTGTGGTTCATATACCAGTTCATCATCAGCCCCGTTTAGACTTATGTGTGCTAGCTTCTCCGGAATGAGGGCGCTTCTTGTACAGAGACAATGCGTGCACGAAATCTTTCTTTCCTCATGTACTCGAGACCTTTTATGCGTGCTGTTTGGGCCTCCGAGTTGCCATGTTAGAATATGATCTAGCTCCAACTCGTGGGATGGCTGAAGAAGAACTTGTCTAGTTGTAACCGTAGAAAGGGAGCTATTGGGGTAAATACTCCTCATGGGGCATCGCCTCGAATAGAATTGCATTCATCTATAAGTTACTAAGATAGTTAGTTAAATCTGCCTCTTCTCTTGCTCTTGTTCAGTGCCACCGAGAGATGATGGTAAAAAAAAACCCCGAATTTTATCGGGGCGGACAACTTGGTTATATGTTGAAAGTACGAGGATTGAATAACTACTCCACATGGCCTTTACTGTATTATCGATCAGCAAATCTGGCCATCTATCAGTCTATCAGTCACTATGACACCACTAACTCGAGCTGACCACCATGAGTAAAACGCCACGCACGCAGGAACTGGCACTTATACGCCTCGAGGGGGACTTTTCTGCGTGGATAGTGAACGGATATATAGCAGATTCTGGCCAAGTTGACATACAATAATGAGAATGAAGCGAGAGTAATTAGTCAACTAAACAAAAGCCAAAGAGCACAAGTGTAAAAATGAGGTCATGGCCCTTTTGCTACGTCATTTGAGTAATCAATTCAGACTTCTAGGGTCGTCTTCTGCCAAGACTCGGCCGCAACGGGATCGCACCCACCCAACGTTACCGTCTACGTCTAGTCTAACTACCGAAGCCACGGAGCCGGGCACCGGCATAACGTAACAGGGCCGAGTCGAGGAAGCTCCAGAAGTTCCCCTAGGCAGTTCTAGAGACAAGCCATGGCCGTACGTATCGTATAGTCTCTGTACCATGGCGCCCGGGTCCGGTGAGGCGTCGTCTTGGAAGCCGACCACATGCGCTTCTTGCAAGACGGGCCCAACTCTAAACGGCGCGGCGGCTCCAGAGACAGGTCGAACAAGTTCCCGTAAACGAGTCTAATTTGGAATGACAAAACCTGGCCCCGAGCCTCGACCATTCTCACGAGCAATGGCAAAGCAGAAGGCGGAAGACGGAAGTCATGGACATCAGCACGTCCCATGGACCCAGACATCTATCTCAGCCTCCCCCGTCATCCGGGTAGACGGTAGATGGGGCGTGCCCTGTTGAGAGAAGCCTTCCAGAGTCGAGAAACTCTGTTGCGACCCGAGGCATGGTTGGCTTCGCTTTTCGAGGCTGACGACATCACCTTTGCCTCATCTGCCGTGGATCATCAGGCACAGCCTCGCTCGCCACGAGTCTCAAGAGAAAGGGGCCTCGTAAAGAGAAGGGATTACTGTGATGGTATTGCTGTTTGCGTTTGCAGAATCGGAAGGCTCAGGGACTATCCGTACTTGCATAAGACTCTTGCACCATTGACAGAAGAGCGGGGGGCCTAACAAAACCAAGACTCTACAACACTCGAATGGAAATGGCCAAAACAAACCTGGGCTCTTTATCAGCGATAACCACGACAAATGGAAATCATCACGCCCCAGGACTACCAGAACAACGCCCGGAAGCGTCAGCGCCGTAGCCTGCGGCCCTGCGACGCCTGTCGGAAGCGCAAGACTCGCTGCGTTACCAAGGACGGCGACGGAGACTGCGTGCACTGCCAGCTGAGGGCCACGCCGTGCACCTTTCAACACGATCCTCCAGAGCGTCAGGTAACCAGCACCAGCGGGAGCAGCGTCCAGGGCAGCGGTGCCCATAGCGGTGACGAGCCGGCGTCGCTGGACGAGATGCAGGCACAGACTCAGCTACCGACTCACCCAGCCCCAGGTCAGCAAGCCCGTAGCCTGAGCCAGACTCGCAAGGAGTCTCGAGACGATGTACAGTCGGTGCGGTCGGCGCGGTCGGTGCAGTCGACCCAGCAGTTTCTCTCTCCAGCCGAGACGCGCGCCTCTGCCGACAGCGGCCATCCCTTCCCACCTCCATCAGTGATTGTCCCGGAGTTTGTCGAGCTGGGCCCGCTGGACAGGACCATGGGATGCTCACCAACTCGTTTCGCAGAGCTCTACGGCCTCGGGAGCGACATGGAGCCCATCCTGATGCGTCACCGTCCGTACGATGCGAACACTCACGAGTTTAGCCTCGAGACGCATGCTATCAGACGCGTCCTCGAGCGGGATGACGGCCAGGAGTATCCCCTAACCTTCCATATGGCTCGCGACGAAAAAGCAGTCGAGGGCGACCCGACCTTCTCCCAGGTAGACGCGATCGAGTCCTGCGTACGCCCTCACGGCCCCAGTTTGGTAGAGCTGTTCTGGCGACACGTCCAGCCATGCTATCCTATTCTCTCCAAGGACCCCTTTGTCTTCGCCTACAGCGAGTCCTACCGTCGGATCCCCGCTGCGCTCCTCGGAGCTGTCTACCTGTCCGCAACCCGTTGGTGGACCTACGACCCCGAGCTCTCGATCCGTACGCCCCCGGACGCTGCCCTCCTCCGCAGAATGCTTCGCTCCGCCATCCCCGCGTCGTATCACCGCCCAAAGCTCAGTTCCATCCAGGCTGCCCTGCTGCTGCTCCAGTGCCAGCCAGAGGACCCCCTCAACCCCGACCACACCTTTCAATGGGGCCTGACCTGTCAGGCCCTTGCCATCGGCCAGTGTCTCGGGCTTCACCTCGATGCCAGCAACTGGACTATTCCCCAATGGGAGCGCAACGTCCGCAAGCGTCTGAGCTGGGCGCTATTCATGCAGGATCGCTGGACTGCATTGGCGTACGGCCGTCCTGTCCATATTCACGACGATGACTGGACAGTTCGAGATCTTACAGCAGCAGACTTTTCAGATTTTGATAACGAGGGCCCCGTTGCCGCCTCTGTGCCATCATCTGGATCTGACGATGATCGCACGTCTATCGCTACTACTGGAATGACGCAGTATATACAGATGGTGCGGTTGACGAAGATTCTATCAATGGTCTACTCGACTTTCTATACCGCCCGGACGTGCCGCGAGCAGGACACGGTCATGCTGTTCGAAAAGGCTCGGCCTCTCTTTGACATGCTGACGGCCTGGTACCATAGCATCCCGCCGATGCTACAGATGAACGTAGTTTACCAGCGCAAGCTGTGTTTTCACGGATATCTCCACTTCTCCTATTACGGCGTCGTCATGACGCTTCTTCGCCGCCTCATCCGATCGACTGCCTTCCCTATGCGCTGCTCAGACGACCGTGTACTGGCTGATATTCGCCAAATTGCTCTTCAGACGGCTCAGAGCGCTATCGGCTTCGTGACAAGTCTGAGACCCGACCATCTCGAGGCCTTTTGGTACTTTACCTCGCCCTACCTCTTCTCGCTACTTGGATCTTTTACCACGCTACTCCTCATTACCTCGCTATCGTCGCAGGAGCGACACTTTTGGCAGGAAACGCTAAACTCCTACCTCTGGAATCTCCGCATGATGAGCAAAAGCCATCAGCCGATGCAGTACGCTGTCAACCGTCTTGAAGGCGCTATCTTGCGTGGGTTGGAGCATGCTCTCGCAGTCAACCTCAACGAACCTCTCAACGACAAGGTCAGCCCCATGATGGGCAATTATTCCTCCGATGTGTACGAGTTTACGGATTTTGGCGATTGGGACCTGGCCGCTAGTGGAAATGGGGCGTATGATCTCCTCAGCGGTATGGTTATGCAGCCAGGGCCCATGATGCCTCGGGAGGATATGGGGTGAGGGAGCAATAGCAAGAATCGCCATGGCTATAATGTTAATCGATGAATTACTCGGGATCGTCCAGTCCGTCTTCCGACTCGACCGAGAGTTCCTTTAAGCCCATCGAGCGTCGCATAGAGATGTCGACCATCTCAACCATGCCGTCTTCCACGAACCATCCAAGTCTGCGGACTCTGTCACGATTGGAGGGCAACATGGGTAGCCGAAAGCTCAGCGAACGCCCTCCGCAAAAGACTTCTACCAGCTGACCCCTTAGGAAGAGAAAGACGCCGTCGACGAGACTGACGTTGTCATGTCGAACAAGTTCAGGGCCATCAACAGGCCGAGGACGATGTATGTCATACTGGTCCGCCCAGAAGTCGTCGAGGGGAGGGAAGTCGGTCATCATGGCAACCGAAAACAAGCCATTCCCTGAAGGACTGAACTGGAGGCGATGACCTTGGCCTGAGCTGCCGGTCTGAAGCATCACTCCAAAGCTATGGGCATCGCAGGCCGCGACCTTGAAGTCCAACATGAGGTCTCGCCTCTCGGCACAGCCCAGCTCGGGGAAGTGAGTGGCTGTTGACCCAAGAGAGCAGAGGTACAAGCTTGGAGCGGCGTTACTCGGCGAGACAGGCCTTGAAGTCTGCCAGATGTAACTTCTAAACTCTTGTGAGGCATCAATGCGCAAGCAGGCGTTGGTGTCTGCCCACAAGACTCTGGTAATACCAATATCACCACCCCACAGCCACTTGTTCTCATCGTCGGCATAGTCTCCGATCCAGCCAAAGCAGACTCTCTTATCGGGATCTCCTGCTTTGGGACATGATTTGGCTGCGTACCACCGGCGTCCATCCAGCCGCCCGTGAGAGCCATCCCGTGGCACACGGAAGGGCCCCCTTGGTGTATCAGCAATGCGGTAGACGGTGCCGGCATTGGGAGCGTGGAAACGAGAGTATGCGAGGTACCACTTCCCATTTGGTAGTGTAAAGAGCTCAGGGCACTCGGGACAGAAGACGTCGCTGGGTGCATAAAGAGGCTCAGGGGCTGCTACCCAGGTATCCAGGTCAGGAGATGTCAAGAGCGCAATGCAACCACGGCTCCAATAGGGTCCAGTTACGAGACGAGTGCCCACGAGCATCCAGTACCGGTTTTCCGCTGAATTATAGAAGACGAATGGGTCTCGGAAGTCGATGTCTTCGAACTGCGCAAGCCCTTCGCCTACGATGGTTATGGGCCTAGAAGGTCGCTGGAACCTCGTACCGTGGCGATCCGTCGCCTTTATTCGCAATATCGTCTGTCGGCCGTCCTGCGACAGGTTGTATCCCGTATAGAAGATGTTCATATTCTCGTCCGGACCAACTATAGCGGATCCTGTCCAGGCGCCGTCAGAATCCGCACCCAGGTCCGACTCTCCTGGAGTGAGGACGGGCTCGGTATCTCGTGTCCATTCCACCAGGTTGGTGGACCGGAGTCTCGACCATGATGACCTTAGACGCTCCGGGTGGTGCTTCGTCGAAGGTGGCGTGCTCAGATGAAAGACATGGTACGTATCGTCAACGAGCAATGGGATGACATCGGCAGACGCTTCAGTTGAGGATAGTCGAGAGTAGTTGCAGTTTTCAGGCGGAGGAGTTGGAACTGGCAGGATGGATCGCATACTCGGAGTTGTTGAAGTGAGTCGATATCGGCGTTGACGGAGCGAGGAGACTTGGGCGTCGATAAGGATGCTCGTCGCTTTTCGTTCCCGGCAACGTATCACGCCTAGTTATATCCATTTTGAAAAGAGACTTTACACCGCTTGGCACTCGCTTCTTGTCTCGGTCAACTCCTGTCCACGTGGGTTCGTTCTTGTCAAAGCTTTTGCTGGAAGACTCCAATTTTTCGATTCATGCCCAACCCTTCACTCTTTTCATGATTGCGATCCTCGGGCACAAGTACCCAAAACGACCTTTTTGAGCAGAGTCCGGCCGGCGGCATCTCACGTGCACAGAGCCTCGCTCTCGCGCTCAACGGCGCGGCGTCCCCCAAGTGGCATGGCGTATAGGAGAAGCGGGTTCCAGTTGAAGCATCCGTCGAAACTCTATTATGACCACCCTGGCTTGCGCAGGCCAACGAGAGCAGAGCGGGCGGGGAGGGAGTGAGACGGTGACTTGGAGGAGAGAGTACAGTAGGGAAAGTCTCAGAGGGTCCGGGTATTCACGAGTTCGTTCTCCTCCAAGATATTCAGATGTACGCTGGTTAGTTACTCGAGAATCCAGGGTCTTGTAGACGGCACTACACAAGTCCCGGGGCTTTGATCTCTCCTCTCCGACTCGTATCCACCGCAATTCCCAAGATACACAAGACACCTACGTACTGACCTGGCCGTTGACGGGCCCGCCATCTCCATTCGATCACTAGCCCCTTCAGCCCTGTGCTCGCGCGGTCCCTTTGGGCGCCAACGAACTCGCCGATCGCCTGGAATAACGGCCGCAAGAAGATGCCCAAGTTCCAGTACCCCTATGTATGGCTCTTCTGCGGTTTCGCCGCCATCGGAGCCTGCTTGTACGGCTACGACGGCGTCTACTTCAACGGGGTCTCGACACTCGGTGCGTAGAGTCGAGCAGAGATCCCGTCACATAGACTGACTGTTGAGGTGGACAAAAAAAAGATGTCTTTGTCCGTCACTTTGGCAGGCCCAATGCCGATGGCGAGTACGAAATCTCGCCGGCGAGTCTGTCTGTCATGACATCCATGATCAACGTCGGCGAGCTAGTCGGCTCGCTCGCTGCGGCACCGCTAAACGACCTCCTCGGCCGAAAGAGGGTCTTTGTGACCGGCGCCGTCGCGGTAGTCGTCGGCGTTGTGATGCAGCTCGCGACGAGCTCGAGCCGTGGCCTCATGACTGCTGGACGGGCCGTGATGGGGTTTGGCGTTGGTAACTTCTCGGCCACGTCGCCCCTGTACATGGGAGTAGGTCAACGTGGCCTCGAAGCCGTTATCCCAAGAGATAGATCTTAACAAATGCCATGTTTCAAATAGGAAATAGCTCCAGAGTCTCTGCGAAGCCCTCTCCTGATGTGCTGGCAGCTCACCCTCTCCGTGTCGCAGATCATGGCCGCAGCTATAAACCGCGGCGTCGTCGACGACGAGACCACCTTTGCCTACCGCTTCCCCATCGGCTTCCAGCTGGTGTTTCCGCTCATCGTCATCTCGGGTATCGCGTGGGTGCCCGAGTCTCCGCGCTGGCTGCTCCGTTGCGGTCGAGCCGACGATGCGAGGCGATCCCTGCGCTTGCTGCACCGCCAGGACAAGATATATGACCCCACGCCTGTGATGCGCTCCATCGAGGAGGACCTAGAGAGGGAGCGGGCGAGCGAGGAAGATGGTGCGTGGGTGCAGCTCGTCACGGATCCCATTGAGCGGCGCAAGGTCGTCTATAGTGCCGGGGCGCTTGTTGCGCAGCAGATCAACGGCATCCAATGGTTCTACTATTTCGGCACCGTCTTCTCCAAGGCGATTGGCCTGGGCGATCCCTTTCTCATGACCCTCATCGTCTTTGTCATTCAAGTCTTTGTCGTGCTAGCGGCCGTGGTGCTAGCGAACAAGCTCCCGCGGCGACCACTCTTGATGATCACTACGGGTATTATGACCGTTTCCATCTTTGTTGTTGGATGTTTGGGGATTCCCGGGGGAGTTCCTAGCGAGGCCATTGGCAAAGTGATTATCAGCTTCGTGATCATCGAGATTGTGGCCTTTAACTTTGCCTGGGGGCCTTTGGGCTGGACGATTGTAAGTGCATATAACCAACGATACTTCCGTTTGTCTAGCAAACTGACACGCTTCTTCAGGCATCAGAAATGGCGGTCGGACGAAACCGCAACAAGATCTATGCCGTTGCAGTCGCGTGCTTCTGGGTGACGGTCTGGGTGACTGTGTTTACTCTACCGTATCTCTACTACTCAGCCCACCTCGGCCCCAAGACCGGCTTCGTATACACAGGACTCTGCCTCATCACGTGGACGTACGTCTACTTCTGCGTTGGAGAGGTGACCGGGCGCAGTATCGAGGAGATCAATGGCTTCTTCCGCGACGGCATCCCTGCGCGGTATTGGAAGACGCAGCCGCGCCGGGGAGAGACGGCAGGGAGAAGTAGTGGGATGAGTATACTTGAGGCAAATGGAGATGCGCATAAGTCGAGTCGTTGAGGGCACTGTTTTTGCAGCTCATGTTTGAGATTGATACCCAGCCCTCATTTCTAGCGTTTTAGCATGGATGATAGCATTATGTTGGACCCTTTATAGGATATTTGTAACCCAATGTTGCTTATTGCTTGAGCAGGTGATGCATCAACTTCTTGAACACGAGAACCCGACTCATCTTATCCAGCTTCATAATAAATCGCAGAGTATCATTGCAATTATGAAAGGTCATAACGTAGCATGTGAGGTTCTTCTGCCACTGATTGTACCAGCGCTCTCGCCTCCTCATTGCCATGAAACTTCCTCATTCCAACTCCCTTCTCTCACCGGCTACTCCACGATTTCCCGATGAATATAAAACTTCTGCGTCATCACTCTCTCCTGCCCATTGACCATGTATCTGAAGACCCTCTCCACAGGCCCTGACTGAGGCCTGCCCAAGAACCAGGCCATATCGCCTCCAGACCCGGATCTCTGCTGGGGGATAGGCGGCGGGAGCGGCCGCAGAGGCTCTGTCCTGCCAAAGAGCGGTTCCAACGGCTCGGATTCGTATGCTGTAGAAGTCTCCCAGTTGGGTTGTCCATAACCCATGCTGTCTCTGGCGAAGCGGGTTGAATACCCAATGCTGCCCATGTACAGATCCTGTCGTCTGCTGTCGACATATGGCGAGGAAGCTGGGGCAGCAGCTTGGGGTGCTTGGGGGAGGTTAACCGCGTCGATGGGATTCAGTGGCCGTTCTGGGAGTGGAAGCGGGTTGAAGCCATTGCTATGTAGTACGGCCGGGTTGATGACTTGTGGCTGGGGTTGAGATTGGTGATAGACATGGCCGCTCACAGACTCTGAGCTCGTCGGTCTATGGTTGGATGAGTTCATGATGATGTCCATGTACCGGAATGTCTGGGGTGATGATGGGGGGTATCGTTTGTTTTATATGTTTTAGAAGCTGGCTACATCCTCACTCCAGCCATTGCTTTTCTTAGACACCAGATACAAAGAACTCCTGGGATATAGAAAAATGCCACAATCTGTTTGTGTCACGGCTTTGGCCTCCTCCTGTACCTTGCATACTCGTGCATGTGCGGTCGTGGTTCTTTGTTTGCTTTACAGGGATCGATATCACCATCGCCTTTGAGAGACACTTACAACAGTTCGTTTGTAAGACAGCCACTTCTTCTATATAGCAGATAAATGTTATGATTCATTGAAATCGAGTTGGGTATTATAAACAGCGATCTGCTATCTTGACCTGCGACAATCTGCAGCGTCATCCACCAGGTTCGTTTGTAACAAAGATTGGCGACATAATGCAGAACAAAGAACTCATTGCCTCCTTTCAGTATGCTCAGGCTCTCTCCTCAGAGTGCTCAATTGCAGAAGCCTTGCTCGCCGACTTGACCATATCGTCGTGGTCGCTCGGTGCTCGATCGTGAGAGTATCCAAACATGATGTCCATCTCCTCGAGCGTCTTGCCCTTGGTCTCGGGCAGGAACAGAAACGCCCACACGGCCGCGAGGATCATCCAGCAAGCAAAGAAGAACCAGGTGCCATAGCCGAAAGACTTGAAGATGTAGGGCAGCGCCTTTGTGATGGCAAATTGAGTGAGCCTAGCATAGCAGTCAGCTTTGTTCTTGGTATCACACGCATATTACCTGGGGGAAATATCTCACCATTGAATACAGGCGGCGTAGGTACCGGTCAGGGTACGAAGCGCGCCGGGAAAGATCTCGGCGGAGACGATCCAGGGAATGCCGTTTAGACCAAAGGACCAGCTGGAAGTGAGTCAGCATGACGGCTCCGAGGGCAATCTCGATGAGGGGAATGACTTACAAGACAGAGTAGATCATGATCATGGCCGTTGCGGCTCGGCCGCCAGCAGCTGTAGAGGGCGAAAGCTCTTTACCATCGGCGATGATGGTGGCGGGATGGCCAATCTTGACGTACGCGCCCACGATCCATAAGCAGGCCGAGCACATGGCGGACGAGATGATGGTAGGGTTACGTCGTCCCCATATGTCGATGAGAGCGCCGTAGAAGATAATGGACGCCACGGCTGTGGATCAATTAGCAGATGCAGCACGGATAGTTGAGCTTCTTGGTCTAACCCTTGACGAGGCCATAGACGCCGGTGTAGAGAGCAACATCGCTGATGCCCAGCGATCCAAAGAGGGTGGGAGAATAGTAGTTGATGGCTGCACTTCCTGTCAGTTCATATTCAACATCTGCCCACAGGATCGAAGCCTTACCAGCTGCACCGGACATGTTCTGCAGAGCAAAAGAACAAAATACTAGCAGAACACGATTCCACATGCCCTTGCGGGACAGCTCGGAGAGAGCACCACGGAAGAAAGCCCAAGAGCCGTTTCCGAACCTGCTGGCAACGAGGGCCTCATCTGCCAGACGGCTCCGGATCATGTCGAGATCCTCCTGAAGATCTTTGCACAACTGTCAACCGTCTTGCTCTATACGATGTTTTGTAGAGACCTCCACTTACACTGATGATCCCGCGGCAGCTTCCGCAAGCTCTCCAAGGCCTGGGTCGCATCCTCTTCGCGGTTCTTGCGCATCAGCCACAGCGGGCTCTCGTGGAGGAAGAAGCCGCCGACAAAGAGCACGCCCGCCGGGGCGATCTGCACGGCCATGGGGACGCGCCAGCTGGTGGAAGATGTCGGGTCCATGTTCTGGTTGATGCCGTAGTTGATCCAGAACCCGACGAGCGAGCCGATCTGGTAGGCGACCTCGAAGAGCCCCGTGAGGATGCCGCGGATCGAGACGATGGAGAGCTCGGCGATGTAGCTGGGGACGGTGGCGGTGATGGCGCCACAGGCGATGCCCGTGAGAGCACGGCCAGCATCTGCGACTGTTAGATTCGTGAACATGCGAGACGCAGGTGAAGGAGGCTTACAGATGTACGAGAGCTGGTGGGTAGCGGCTGTCATGAGGACAGCGCCAATGAGGAAAAGCACCACATTAGCCTGGAGAGCCCATTTGCGGCCAACCTTCTCAGTGACTACATGATATCCCGTCAGCGTCCATGTTCTGTTCTCTTGGAGGTAAGCAGGCCCTTACGTAGGAAGCAGATGATGGCGCCAAAGAACGCTCCGGCCTGAAATGTCGAGGTGATGTTGCTCGAGATGTCGGCGGACTCGTCCTCTCCAATGCCAAAGTCGAGCTTGAAGCTATCTCGGGCGATGGTGGTGCCTATAAAAGCCGAGTCGTAGCCGAATCTACAAGAGTCAGAGAGGAGAGCATGAGAGGGCCTCACGATAGGCATCTCACAGCAATGATCCGGTGGCGATGACAGATGCTTCGGTGTAGAGACGCCAGTTGTACACCTCTTTGGGCGTTGGACGATCCTCGACGGCGCGGAAGCCACCCATTCTGGCGATGGTCAAGCCCGTGTGCGTATAAGTCGGTCGGTTCACAAATCGGCGTGGTAGCAACACCTTTTCACAGTCCTGTAAGCGAGAAGATGAAGCCTCTCAACTCAATCGACAGTAGAGTCTGTTGTTGCTCTCGACGATCCAACGCGTCCATGGACGGAGACGCCGTGTATTTATCCTAACATCCATGTAACCAGCTGGGGGTTGTGTGTGTGTGTCGTCGCTTCGAACAACTAACGTTAACTAAGTTAGCGGGGATGAAATCCGGGGGATGCAGTTCTGTTGGAGAAGAGCAAAAGCTGGGGTACGAAAGCTGGGGGGGGTTGGTGGGCTCACACGATGATGGTCTTGGGAATGATATGCCGACTAGCGAGCCGACGCGAGCAAAGGAGGCGATTGGATGAATGGGGCTCCTGTCAAGATGTGGGGGAGCATGACTCGGGCTAGCATGAGCCGATGAGGATGTTTCGAAGTGATCGATCGGGAGCTTGAGACTCCAAGATGACCTGAGTATTAATGCCGACTTGGGTTGAAAGGGATGGGATCGTATACCTAGTTAGTGCAAGGATGGCTTGATCAACATGGCTGTATCTGAACTCGATGGAATATCAAGACCTTGGAATATATACTTGAACATCTTATAGAGATGCTATTTCTAAATAAAATAAGTTCCATTGAACAGGATGGATTTGAGTCTTCTCTTCATACAGCTCCAGTATAACAGTGAAGCCTTGTAAATCATCCATTCACGATGCAATTATCTCTCTATATCTCTAGACAGTCGCCTCCCGCTTCCCGAGACTCGACTCAACAGCCGACAGTGGCTCCACAACCTTGAGAATCCACTCCTGCTTGCTCGCATCGCTGTACTCAGGATACGGCCTCCGGCAGTGACAGCTCTCAAGCGGATATCCTCGGAGCTTGGCCACAACCCACTTGGTCCCGTTGATGCCACCCTTTGCGAAGCCCCATTCCATCTGCGCCAGCTTGAGCTGCGCAGCCTCGGCCTCCTTGGCCTTGCCGGCCTTGTACAGGTCGTAGATCTGCATGCAGGTCTTGGGGTACAGGTTCGCAACGCCCGTGACGGTCCCTGTCGCTCCGACGGCCATGGCGGGGACCAGCCAGTCGCTCTGGCCAGCGAGCGCAGAGAATTCCTCCGGCTTGTACTGTGCTGCTACACGCGCCACCTTGGCGATGCCGCCGCAGGTCAGCTTGACTCCGACGATGTTGGGGTGCTTGGCCAGGCGCTCCAGCATCTCCGAGTTGACGTCGAGGCCAGCGACGACGCCGGGGAAGTTGTAGATGACAACGGGCAGTGGGCTCGCTCCAGCCAGCTCCTCAAAGAATGCCACTATCGCGTCTTGGTGCATGGCGAAGTGGAAATAGCTGGGCGTCAGCACAAGTACAAAGTCTGCGCCCGCTTCCTTTGCTAGCCGCGTCTCGTTGATGACTTCTCGTGTGCATTGTGACGACGTGCCCATCGTGATGGTGATATCTGAGCGACCGGCCGCGGTCGCAATCTCTCGAGTTGTTCGAACCAGTTGTGACTTTTCGGCCGCCGTGAGGGTCACTGCCTCGCCGTTGGTTCCAGCAATGACGACTATCACAGAACATTAGCAGCCGTAGTATACCAAGGTTACGCTGTACATACTTCCATCAAGGCCAGAGCTCACCAGGAACTCTATATGCTTCTTCTGAAGATCCCAATCGATCTCTTGGCTCGCGTCGTTCCCAAACCAAGTGAGGGAAGGGACGTGAATTCCAGGAGGAAACGCCTTGCCCTTTGTCGCAGCGATTGAGCCCATCTCGTATGGTTTGAACGTGAACGGCGGGATATCAAGGAATAGACACTACGCCAAGTGATGTAATGTTGGAATATCTTCAAGGCGTGAAAAGGGAAGATCGGAATGATGGATCGAAAGAACAGCTTCTTCGTGGGAAGAACAAGGTCTTATTGCACCGTGCCTGTGCAATCCTCTTCAACCTTTGCCCCGCGGGGGTATCTTCAGTGTCTCCATTATTAACACCTTGAGACCATGACCTTACAGCGTGAATATCAACCCATCGCATAACCCACGATGCGCCGCCATGACTCTGTGCGGGGAAGTTGGAGATCCGCGCTCCGTAGTGGCTCATTTGAGACGACACCCGATCGGCACGAAGTGAGTGTGTGGGGCGTCGAGCCGAGAGGCGTCAAAATCGATGCATCTTGGGCCAGGATCTCCAGGGACTGTGTTGAAGCCGAGTGGCCAGGCTCGTCGGATCATAGACAAGCGATGCCAGACGGATAGTTGCTACCAGCCGTAGACAGGAGAGTATGGCCATCAGATGAAGGGTTGCTGAACAACACGAGCGTATCGTCAGAACCCATTAACTGACTGACCATAGACTCACACAATGGCAAAGCACGAGTTGAAGACGGCGTGCATAACAGCCCGGATATCCATCCTGGCCTTGGCAGTCTCCTGCCTCGCCTGAACCTCCTCCAGGACCTGGGCCGTGATGCGCGCATTGCCCGCAACCTTTTCCATCCGGAGGATCTGGGTCCTGATCCAGACCTTCTCGTAGGGGTCCTGCTCCTCAACGCCCAGCATCAGCAGCGGCCAGAGCATGTTGACCGGGAGCGTGTCCTCGGGATCCAGGGCTGCCACGATCTGCCGGGCTAGCTGTCGGATCTGGTCCAGGGCTTCAGACGCCTCCTTTGTCAGAGGCAGGCTCTTGTACGCTACGCGGTGGAGGTGCACTTTGCTGGCGTAGTAGTTGGATAGGTATGTCCGGAATGCCCGTGTGATGACAAAGGCTAGGTGCTTCGAGACGTGCGGTTCTGTCAGTTTCCCTGCCACGGCGTAGTCCATCAGCGGAGGTCGCTGTTCGTACAGAGCTCGCAGATCGGCTGCAATCACAGCACCGATGTTCATGACCTCCGTCTCGTCTTCGACGGTGCCTCGCGAACGATGCCACGGATCGATTTTTGAGATCCTCCCCATGAAGCTCTGCACTTTCTGGTAGAACACAACACCGGGCTGATACAAGACTTGGAACAGCACGTCCTCAATGTCATCTGTAGTATCGTGCCTGGAGGCGTCGTCGACGTCCCCGTCAAGACTCGCAGGCGATGCGTCTACCAAAAGAACCTCGTCGTCCTTGGTCAAGAACAGACCGTCACCACCGGCCGACACCGCCCGCCCATCAAGCAGTCGAATCCACAGAAGCAGCTGCTTCTCGATCGAGGTAAAGCTGCTCTTGCTGCTCCCTTGGAATAGAAGATAGGCACGCTTGAGATTAGAGTGTGCCGCATCAAGACGGCTCTCTAGAATATCGATGTAGCTGAGGAAGAAGAGCGCGGCGAGCAGGTATTCACGGGCAGAACTGTGCCCGGTCATGGATGTTCCGTCATGACTGGAAACCTCTGCCGCAGCATGTTCGTAATGATTCTGGTCGCTCATAGTCCAGGATCCGTCTTTCCGAGAGAGAAGAAGGTTTGAAAAGGCAAGGATAGCATGCATCACCATGGGAGAGTCGTTGGCCATTTCAACAACAGCCTGCCTCATCGTAACCCATTTCTTCTGTGTTTCCACCTCGGCGATGATGGGCGGGTTCACAGAATTGACAAAGAACTCCATAAGGGTATCGCTTCCATTCCCCTCTGGCAATGTCGCTCTCTCCCGGCTGCCATTGCTCTGCGTGAGAGATGGCGCTGGAAAGGGGTTCGAGAAAGCTGTCCTGTCTGGGAACGTGATTTGAGAATGTGCCGACTGCAAGACTATTAGTGATTTGTTCATAACCAGAAGAAACATGTGTTTTCATGCCAGCATATGTGCCTCGAGTCCCGGGTTCTGATTCATGTCTGGGGGGACTTGCTGCCAAAAGTCCCCCGAATCCCACATGAAGCTCGCATAGTCAAACACCTCGTCCACCGCATTCCCAGGCTGGAAGACAGAGTTCCCTGGTGATGGTTCCGTAGCAGGCGAGAGGTTCTGCTCCGGCTGTTGGCTGCTCATATCCGAGTTGTGCTGCCTCCGCTGGGTTGTCGATCGCTGCTGTGGACGCCACTTGCACTCCATGTTAAGTCGTTCGCAGTGCGAGCATCTCGGTCTCTGCTCGTCACATTTGACCTTTCTTCGTTTACAGGTCAAGCAACCCTCGCGCGAGCGGATGTATCTTCTTCCTGATGTTGCAGGCCTCGGGGTTGTCGCGCCGTGGCCTTGAAGCGTATGAGTCGAGCTCATGCCGCTGGGGAGGCGAGGGACGAGAGGCCTGCCACCATTTGCATCCATCGCGACCTCTCATTCGTGACTTCTTCAATCACAACGGGCGGTTCAATTTCATGATTGAGCTCCAAATCTTGGCGTCGCAGCATTGGGTTGTCAGGTGACGAGAGCTGGTATTAGCGGGGTGTCATATGTACCACCCTTTGCTTATTGCAGGGATTTTGACTTGGCTTGGCACTGACTTCTCACGAGCTTCTACTCCGTAACTGAGCTTCTAACGTACTCTGTATGGAATTGGATAACCTTCTCCCAGTCCCTTGAGCTCAACCTAACTACTGTCTTTCTTTCCTTAACATGCGACTTTTTATTTCTTCCCCTCGAGCACTTCGACTGCTGAAGATAATATTTTCTATTGTGCGATTTTATTATACTCTCTCTAAGCGTTTTCCCCTTCAACGCACTCAGACTTCCAGGCTCCTTTTCGTACGATAGACACAGGTGCGACCAGCTTCTGGTTACACAATATCAAACTTTGCATGTTTCTTTCCAATAGAATGACAAGTGATGAGATTGCATGACGTATCAAATAACGTAATTCACATACCCTTTTGTTGTGCATCTCCGTCTATCGTTCACCTGGAAGACATTTAATCTTCAACCTTCCTCACGACTCCCCCAGAAGAGCAACATTTACAACATCCTTTCAACCACTTCAGTTTCATACAGACACTCTCACAATGCCTACTCGCGAAGTCCTTGACCAGTTCGCAGCCTCCAGCGCGGAAGCCAAAGGCGAAGGCCCTCTTCAACACGCCACGTCTGGTTAGTTCCCCCTATTTTCCTCCACTCGAGCCATATCACGCCTTGAGAACACTTACCAAAGAATCAGATGCGCCCCAGTCTCTAATCACACTGCATGAATGTCTTGCTGCTCGGCCCAATGCGCAGCCATGTTCAAGTTACTGTCATGACGGGCGGCTCCAGCCTGACCAGGTAACTAAGCTTTACATCTCTTCCAACTGCAAAACAATCCTGAACAGGTGATAAACAGGATCGAGTTCGCAGCACAGGTGCACGCACGCCTGGCTCTTTAGCTCGGGAAATTCATGCCCAGATTGCCGAGACTAAAGCGAGACGGGAGTCTGAGGCGAAGGAGAATAGGGAAAAGCGAAATGCCGATAACAGGGAGCATTGAAACGGAGGTCATTATTGCGAATACACCTACAATGAACCTAGAAACATGAGGCCCCTGATGATAAATACCTACAGATATGGCGTGACCGAGAGAGACCAAGCTGCGCTGCACCGATGTTGAGTGTCACAAGCGGCGGCCATTTGACCACTATCAGCAGTGAGGTTTAACTAATCAAATCAACTTATATTAATGCATTCAGAAGAGATGGACTAGGAGCACTTAAAATCTCACGAGGTCATTCAAGTTTCACGCACTCCACTACTGCAAGTGGTACTTGCAGCTTCTCATGGATCTTCAAAATCTCCCGTCCAGCCTTCTTGGCTAATCTCTCAAAATTCTTCGCCGTCCTCTCTTTCAAATCAATGCATGACATGACAAAGTCCAGAAACCCCGTTCAGTGCACCCACTGCACCAGCGTTGTTTAAACCATCGGTACCTGCACCCGATATGCGAGGATGGGAACGAGAAGGAAGGTCGTGACATCGATGATTGCAAAGAAGATCAAGATATGTCCCTCGCGAGACAATTTTTAAATAATGGAATTGCATCTGATGAGAATCTCGATTCGAAGGGTATTGGGGAGAGTTCCGTCTTCTGGGTCGTTTCTAAGATCAATTTAGGGGACCCTGCCCCCATTCCGAGATGTGGGTTGATTCATCTCTATCTTAAACATCCAATCCTTCTAAAGGTCTATTGTCAAGTCTATCATTCATATCGTCAACCAGAAACCGCAGTATCAAAATGCCACCATAAAAAAAGCACTTTTAGTGACCCTGTGAAAGGCACACAACGGCCCACTTGCCGTGCCATGCCCATCGTCGAGCGCCCGTGTCGCCACCGCCGCCCTCGGTGTTCTTGAGCTCTTCGTCCTTGCCCTCAGGGAGACCAACGACAACATCGGCCTTACAGGTCCGCAGAGAGAGGACGTTTAGGCCAGATGAGGGACCCATGGGGCCGAGAGCCTCGGTAAAAGGGGTGGTAGCAGGCCACCAAGCCTAGTTCTCCATTAGTAGTGTTTGCATAGTAGTCAGAGTAACTTACATCGCCAGTGAGCTTTCGGTAGTTCAGGTCACCCTTGAAAATGATGAGCTCGGCAGGCTTGAGTTCCTCATGCAGCTCGGGGTTTTCACCAGGTAATCGCCAGAAGCTGCCACCAGCAGTCCAATATCTGTTGGGACGGAGGATAAGCTCGCCCTCCGAGTGGAAACCAGCCCACTCCTGGAAGAGAAACTGGAGATCCTGCTCAGCCTCCTTCGAGAGAGGCTCAGGAGTCTTGCCCTGAAGCTCCTCATCCTCTGACGGTGTCTCGTAAAGAGCACGAGGGTTGGCAATAGCGTTCAGAAGACCGCTAAAGTCGCTGGGCAGCACGTCCGAGACGAACCAGGGGATAGACTTGGGACGAAGGACGACCTGAGTGGCCAGGCCAGAAGAGAGTAGGTAACCAGCCAGAATCAGATCGACGTACAGCTCGAACCCGGCGTTATCAAGTACAAAGTCAACACGACGCTCCTTCTTGCCGTCGGCCTGGGCCTTCTTGAGGATCTCGTACGCCTTGGGGAGGTCATTGACCAGAATGTTCTTCTCAGCTGCCTTGCGAGCCTCAGAACCCTGTAGCTTCTGGATGTCCTCGTAGGTCAGGTTGGTGAGGAGGGACAGGTCGGTTGCGTTGCCCCAGAGGCAGATCTCGAACATCTCGGTGAACAGAAGCTTCTCGGCCTCGGCGTCGTGGGTGGAGTCCTTGCCGGCACGGAGCTGCTGGACAAACTGCCTGTACTTGCTGGCAAGCTCCAAGACGGCCGGCCGCGATGATCGGAAGGTATCCATCTTTTGGCGGGCAAACATGTCGTAGTTCTTCCAGCGCTTGCTGTTCTGGAAGAAAGTGCTCATGCGTCTGGCGGCTGTAAGCATTGGCTTCTGTATGTGGTATCGTCACCATACCTATACATGTAGCACTCGGAGAAGAGCCAGGGGACATCAAACCAGTGGGCATCGGGGCCAAGTGCCTCGACCTCCTTGTTGTAGGCCTTGATCTCATCCGTGAACCCATCATCGGGGATGGGACTACACAAGTCAGTCTCTATCCTTCGTTTGTGCGCCTTACGAGAGGAATTTCGTACGTGAGCTTGCGGTCGTGCTCGACCTCGTACTTGAGAGCGCCCAGCTGCTCAATGATCTTCTTGCCCTCTGCTTGCGCTTCGGGGTCGGTAGTCTTGGAGACGGCTCGGTAGACGTCGTCAATGGATTGGGTCTAGACACTGATTAACAGCGGAGTGAGCATGAAGTATATAAAGCCTTCTCACCAGAATCACGGGCCATCGTTGTCGGACTGAGTCGCTAGCGAACGACTTGGGATCACTGGTCACGGACTGGGCTATATCATGCGCCGTCAGCTGAAGCTCATGGCGCTGGCGAGAACACATCACGTACGGGTCTTGGTATCGTACTCCATTTTGAATTGTATTTAGTGTATGAGAGGAGAAGAGGGTGAAACGAAGAGATAAATTTCTTGCTGATCTTCGTCGAGGATTGTCAGGGAACAGGAGGTCTTAAGGCTTCCCTCCCACACCAAAACCTTTGCTGTACGTACCTAGCGATGGAGGGGCACCGCGGGGCATGCAGTGGGGTTTGTGGATATAGGCATGACGTCAAGCCTCGTTAGTTGCGTTGATCTGGATACCAGCATTTTCCTTCTGTTGAGGACTGTCATGAGAGTTCAACACCTACCCGGGGAGGACAAGGAGAGCTTGACAGCCTCATGAAGCAACGCATCGTTCTCCTGAGCTACTAGTTACTGCTCAGTCTTTGCGTTTTGTAAGTTGAGTTACCCTACATCACTCAGCTTCAACAAATCTCCAAATACCACAACCGCGCAAGACGCCATCAACTGGGTAATGGTCCACTCTATTCCTGACAAGTTACCGCTGTGTCCCCTCGTCATCCAATCTGACACCAGAACTAGACCATCCTGTCACTGGGCGCGCGGTTTACTCCAGGATCGGATTTGACTACATTCCTAGCCCCTGGTATTACTAACTAATAATCGCTCAACCTGGCGCAGAGCGTCAAGATGTAACCGAGATGACCGTAACAAGGTTGACACGATTAGTTGCTCGCAGCTTATCTTTCTGTTTCGAATAGAGCTCGGATGCGAACAGAAACGTCGCCCTAATATGGGCGCTACTAGCGGAGGGCCCTACAGTCCCGAGAACATAAACCCAAACAGGTAACATTGTCAGCTAAACAACCATCTAGTTATACATGAAGACTTCCTTGGCACTCGGGGTGAAGACCGAGCCCTTGGAGACGCTCCAGCCTAGTCTCAATGATGCGACTAGTTATCGCCTTCTCCATCCTTGATGCCTTTGACCGTACACCTAGCTCGTCTTGGGTGCATCAGTCTGTCCGTCCTTCTCCTGCTCTGACTCGGGCCGCTTGGTCAGGATCTCGTCGATAACTCCCAGCTCCAGGGCCTCATCCGGGGACAGGTACTTGTCTCGCTCCATCAAGTCATTGATCTCTTCAATCGTATACTTGTTGTCGCCCTTGGCTTTGTTGAGATGGTACTGCATAATCTTGTTCGACTGCTCTCGTATCTTTTGGATCTGGTTCGCGTAAATCAAGATGTCGGACGCTTGACCTCGTGTTCCTCCGAGAGGTTGGTGAATCATGATGGAGCTATGAGGAAGCGAGAACCGCTTGCCGGCCTCTCCTCCGGCGAGGAGGATCGCAGCCATTGACGCAGCACCACCGACGCAGACGGTCGACACAGGAGACTTGATGTATGTCATGGTGTCATAAATTGCCATTCCTGCGCTTATAATGAGCTTCGATCGAGACGCGCGGTCCAATATTTGTACCTGAAGTAACAGAGCCGCCGGGCGAGTTGATATACATCGTGATCGGCTTATCGGGGGTATCGGACTCGAGCCACAAGAGTTGTGCGACGATAGATGCGGACATGTAATCGTTGACCTCGCCATTAAGCAAGATAATGCGTTCCTAGCTAGGTCAGGGCCGTGTTTGGGATCATGATGGCGCCAGCGTTACCTGGAGCAGCTTCGAAAATATGTCCCCTGTGACTCGTCAGCGTCTAATTTATCGCGACGATGGGATTGAACCAACATGTTTTCCTTCCAGCGGCCTACTTCGATTAGCAAGGAACAATTACCCTTCACAACGACCTAGCTTACCGACGACTCTTCAATATATGGCATGGGGATATTGGCCATTGGCGGTGCCGATGCCGGTGCTGGTGCCGGTGTTGAGGAGCTAGAGAAGCCAAAGAATCTCACATGCTGCTGCGACACACCACGCAGTACACGCAGTGTACTTGATCGTAAAAGCATTGTTGTAGAAGGGCGTGTGTAGTGAAGTTGAAGGGTCTGGGGATGCGATCGGAATTGGTGGGGGAGCTTTACTGTAGCTCGGGCGCGTCGTTGATAATGTCCCGACTGCCGATAAGTTTCAGACCCTGGAAATTTCCTCTAACAACAGCAGCACGCGACAACCTACCTCACAAAAACCACCAACTGGCCATGAATTGGTAACGATACTACCCGGAGCGATGAGACGATGCACAACTATTCATGCGAGCCCCTTTCGGGCCATTCGTTTAGGAATTGATGGCCAAAAACGATGGGTTACCTACGACAAATCAGCTCTAACAAAGGAGGCTCTCCTGAAGCAGGTCGAATCTGGGCTGGGCTACGATGCCGAGGGCAATCCCCTCAAGGTCGACCCCGACACGAAAACAGTTTCAACAGCAACAGGATCATTGCCAATTTCACCAGTCATGGACCCAGCTTGGATGAAGGCGAGGCGACGGCAAAAAAAGAATGCGCCGACGAAGCCATCAGGCCAGTTCCGGAAGAAGCTATCCAACAACCCATACGGTAGGCAGCATCCCCAATAGTCAGGAGCACTAAATTGATAATTCTCCAGCTGAAGCACTGTTAACCCCTTTACGACGATGCAAAAACTCGGTTACTCTTCTCCCCCGGTACTTCTACCAGGATTTCGAACTGGTAAAGCATCCAGATCCTGAAGTAAAGAGTCTATGGTGGGCACCGGGCCCTCTCGCATTCGACAGCGTTATGCCGTGGCATGACTCAAAATTCTCCCTATTGAAGTCAAGGAAACACGCCGGGCTCAAGAGCGGAGCAAAAGAAAGCAAAGCCACCACCGATGCGCCCGCCGCGATGGAAGCAGCCGCAACATCCCTAACAGAACTCGAAGCTACGACAGAATTGTCAACGGATGCACCAAGACCTCGACGAGCCCCTTACACTGTGTATCTTCTCGGGCGCAAGAACGTTGTCGATATGTTAGGAATGCCAAAAATTGGAAGAAGGCTGCTGGCTAGGCTGGCAACAGCCCGTCACGGAACGATCACACAAGACAAAGGCTTGGAGAGAGTATGGCGGCCCGACATGGGTGATGTTATATTGAACATGATGCGACGCAAGGTTGTCGATGCGCTCGTCCAACGCGGGAATCGGAGCGAAAGCCCCACGTACAAGTTCATACGGCCCTGTGTTGACTGGGACGATGTAAAGACGACTGAAAAGGGTGGGTGTGTACTTTGGATACCAAAGGAGTCAAAAGGAGCGATGGCTGGGTACGCGACTCTAGACGTGGAGGATGCAAATTATGGAGCCAAGATGGCCGTGCATGACCTGGTCTGGCTACTGGGAGAGGAAGAAATGCAAAGGCTCAAGGGCGAGGCAAGTATATTCCGGGATCGGGAAGTACTGGTGCTGAATCATTGGAAGAGCAAGAGTGTAAGAAGCCTGCATTTGCTCCTCTGGAGGTTGCAGGGATATCTTGCCGAGCCCAAGCTACAGGACACATCCGAGCCTGCAAAGTAGCGACATATCACATATATACATTACAATACTAATCGAAGGATACCATGTTCAGTGTGTTTGTTGCATCCATTGCAGTTGTGAAGTCCGCCCGGCCTGCCTCCGAGCCGAGCCCCATATTTGCCGATAAGGCTGAGGGTTTACTGCCGATGCTACGCCGGACGGTTCCGCAACTGCGTTTGGATTATGGCCTAAATGCGAGATTGATAACTCACCTTTTGAGCTCAATCGGAACGTCAAGTACAGCCTTTCAACTGATTGTTTCCTGTTTGTATTTGGCTTTCTCTTCTTTCTCTGTGTTTGGGAGGCATTTGAACTTGTCCTCAATGAGCGAATTACTGCTTGTTTAATGCACTTGGCCGTTTGTACAGCGTTGGCACGGTTTCCTCATATATACACACAACTCAACACCAACTTTGCTTCGATCTGTCTTCAACTTTACATCCACTCGACTTAAGAAATCAACCCAGCGATATCACTATAGCTTACTTGACTAGTTCAATAGGCCTAGCATGGACAAAAACCCTGAAGTCATCCAGCCTGAAGACTGGAGGTCGGGCACCCGGGGCTGTTCAGTGCCCGTCTTTCTCATTCACGACGGCGGCGGCACAACATTTGCCTACCACTGCCTCAACCCTCTCTATCGTCCGGTCTACGGTATTTACAACCCTAATTTCAGCAGCGGTGAGCCCTTTAATGGTGGCGTTCCTGAGATGGCCCGCCTCTACTGCAGCTTCATCAAACAGGCCATCAGAGAGCCCGAGTTCCTCAAACGACGCAACGCAGATGGGAAAGTCAGGCTGCTTCTCGGCGGGTGGAGTTTGGGTGGGCTCTTGAGCCTTGAGATGGCAAAGCAGCTCGACAATGAGGATAGCGGCGTGGAAATCATTGGCATTCTTATGGTCGACAGCATCTACCCAGTAAAGCGCTTCACCACCAAGGCCAAAGTTTCGGAGGAAGGCAAGAGAAAGAACGAGATCCTTTCTCAGCGAGCCTTGGCCGACGCACGACGCATGATCCGGGATTGGACTCCCCCGGTCTGGGACGGGGATTCTGCGGGACGCCGTCCGCGGACTTCCATGCTCCGAGCCAAGAAAGCGGTACCAGATGAAGGGGATGAGCTTGTCGACGTGCGACGGGGAGAACGGAACCTGGGATGGGACGCCTATGATAAGGACATGTTTGCTGAAGTGGTGGATGTGGAAGGTCATCACTTTGAGCTGTTCTCCTTTGAGAACATCGACGGGATCTCGGAGGTGATCAAGAAGACATTGATCAGGTTGGAGATTGCAGCTCTGGAGGCGTGAGCGAGTTTCTGAGTCGGATAACTCACTCAGTTGGAGCTGTTTGGAGATGAGGACCTCATGGCGATGGTCGACTTGAGCAAGGTAAGTTTTGCTATGGCACCAATAATATTTGGAATGCTAATGATGACAGAAGCAGGCCCAAAACTACATAGATTACACTCAAATGATATCCCTCGTGAAGGCATGATAACAGTGCCTACCTGCTTTTCTCGAAGCTCTCAGTATGTGGTGATGTTCGCCCGATTTCGATCTCTCCCAATCAAAGGCCTAGTTAGCCTGAACAGTGATCCCCTACAACGTGAAACTAGAACCTATCTTGACAACCAAGACAGCTTCCAAATGGAGTGGTGATAGAAGCAAATGAAAATATGCGGATATCAATTCAGTTCCCCGAGTGAGGCTTCTCTAACGACGTTAGGTAGTTATTGCTGTGTGTGGATTCTTGTCCGGAGTTGAAGCAGTTCCCCCGGAAGCAGGACTGGGCCCTGGGCATCTAGCCAATCACAACGGCTGAATTGTCATGCGGGGAGAATTCCAGCGGGAAGGAAGCACCCAGGTCACAGGGAAAGTGGGAATTCTGGATCTGGGTAAAAAGACCCAGCCGACATCGCAGCGAGCAACGAAAAGAAATTCACCATCTCGTTCAAGTCAGTCATCCACCGCCTTGACCTGGGACTCAGTGGGATCAATCGTTGATATAAGCGTCGACGAGGCTCATTGCTTCACATCTGAGACCATCTTGAAACTCGCGATTGGCTGTGGTCGTC
The DNA here is from genome assembly GCA_017140175.1 of Fusarium staphyleae. Lineage (NCBI taxonomy): Eukaryota > Fungi > Ascomycota > Sordariomycetes > Hypocreales > Nectriaceae > Fusarium > Fusarium staphyleae. Next base: position 100,892 of record JADDON010000047.1, on the reverse strand, counting down.
ACAATGCTTTCCCGATCGCTGCGTCTGCGGTCGAGAGCTCTTGGAGCTCTCCCCCTCTCTTCGAGGAGCCATAGGTATGATGACCTCACAACCGTCAGGCGCAATTTGTCGTCAACATTGACTGCGCTGTTCTCTATACTAACTGCTTCTTCTCTATAGCCGTCTTCTTTCTACCTCTGTCCCCCGTGCTTCCGATGACAACATCAACAAGATCTCGGCCAACATCACCCAGCCCAAGGCCCAGGGCGCCTCCCAGGCCATGCTCTACGCCACTGGCCTGTCCGAGGCCGATATGAACAAGGCCCAGGTCGGCATCTCGTCCGTCTGGTATGAGGGCAACCCTTGTAACATGCACTTGATGGATCTCTCTGCCATTGTCAAGGAGTCCGTTGCTAAGGCTGGCCTTATTCCCTACCGCTTCAACACCATTGGCGTCTCTGACGGTATCTCCATGGGTACCACCGGTATGCGATACTCACTACAAAGTAGAGAGATCATCGCCGATAGTATCGAGACTGTCATGAACGGCCAATGGTACGATGCCAACATCAGCTTGCCCGGTTGCGACAAGAACATGCCTGGTGTTGCTATCGCTATGGGCCGCGTGAACCGCCCTAGCATCATGGTTTATGGTGGAACTATTCAGCCTGGATGCACCAAGAAGGGCGATCCCATCGATATCGTCTCCGCCTTCCAGGCCTACGGCCAGTACATTACCGGGGAGATCAGCGAAGAGGAACGATTCGACATCATCCGACATGCCTGCCCAGGAGGCGGTGCCTGCGGTGGCATGTACACTGCCAACACCATGGCCACCGCCATCGAGACTCTGGGTTTAACCCTTCCTGGCAGCAGCAGCAGCCCTGCCGAGGATGCGAGCAAGAGGGCTGAGTGTGAGCTTGTCGGACCTGCTATCCGCAATATTCTCAAGGAAGATATCCGACCCCGCGATATCATGACTCGCCAGGCCTTTGAGGACGCTATGATCGTCACCACCATCCTCGGTGGTAGCACCAACGCCGTCCTTCACCTTATTGCCATCGCTGACTCTGTCGGCATCAAGCTTGACATTGAAGACTTCCAGAAGGTTTCCGATCGTACACCGTTCCTTGCTGACCTGAAGCCCTCTGGTAAGTGGGTTATGGCCGATTTGCATAAGATTGGTGGTACGCCCGCTCTTCTCAAGTTCCTCCTCAAGGAAGGCATCATCGATGGCTCCGGTATGACCGTTACTGGCAAGACCATGAAGCAAAACGTTGAGGAGGCGCCCGGATTCCCCGAGGATCAGACCATCATCCGACCCTTCAGCAACCCCATCAAGCCTACTGGCCATATCCAGATCCTCCGTGGCTCCCTTGCCCCTGGCGGCTGCGTCGGTAAGATCACTGGTAAAGAAGGTCTCCGATTCGAGGGCAAGGCCCGCTGCTACGACTCCGAGCCCGACTTCATCGCTAGCCTTGAGGCCGGCGAGATCAAGAAGGGCGAGAAGACCGTCGTCATCATTCGTTATGATGGCCCCAAGGGCGGTCCTGGTATGCCTGAGATGCTCAAGCCTTCCTCCGCAATCATGGGCGCCGGTCTTGGTCAGGACGTTGCCCTCCTCACTGACGGTCGCTTCTCTGGTGGCTCTCACGGCTTCATCATCGGCCACATCGTTCCCGAGGCCATGGAGGGTGGTCCCATCGCCCTCGTTGAGGACGGCGACACCATCATTATTGATGCCGATAAGCGCGCCATTGACCTTGAGATCTCGGATGAAGAGTTTGCCCGACGTCGCAAGGAATGGAAGGCTCCCCCACCTCGCTACACCAAGGGTACGCTGAGCAAGTACGCCCAGCTCGTCCGCAACGCGAGTGAGGGTTGTGTCACCGACAGTGGCCTGAAGAATTAAAAGGGAGCATGAGGAAGCCATGAGCTTCCCCAGGTCTTGTAATTGTTTTATGTGTTTTATCTGGGATCGGAAAAGGCGAATTTAGAATTTCTCTGGGTTTCAACTATATCCCAATGTTTTCTCTGTCAATATGTCCATTCTGGTGAAATGTGAACAATATAGTAATGATTCCAAAACGTGCTTTGGGCATGGTAAGTCTACGTACTGGTGGCTTTAGCTACAAGAAAATTAACATTGATCCTGAAAAAGTCCAACTTGTCAAAAAAGAGCGAGTAGTAGAAACACTGACCCAACTTCACATGACTCTGGGTATTGACCAAATTCGAGCGACAAAGGCTAACCTCCCAGATGGCTCCTTGCAATGCAAACTCCATATTCCATCCGTACCCCGGTGGCAGGCCGGCACCCCTTAGATCAAGCCGACACTGCTCCTTCAAATTCGAAACCCCGTTCGCGTCGCTCAGAAATTCAAGCCTTCTTTCCCTTCAGTACATCCACAAAGGTGGCCTTATCCTTCATCGTAAGCCCAACACGCTTGACGCGGCTGAGCCTTGCAAGAGCCTCGCCTATGCGATCAAGCACCCGCTGCTCCTCTGCGGAGACAGCAGCGCCATTCTCGTTGCGATGTCGTAGATCAGAGGGGCTAGATGTGCCATTCGTCTTTGCTGCAGATAAGTTCATCTGACCCTCGGCGATGCGCACGCGGATGCAAGTCGTAGGGCGGGAGAGCAGATTCCACACGAACTGGAACCGCTTTCCGGGCACGGGGGTTGTAACATCCGAAGGTGTGTAGCGGATACTAACCGGAAAGATATGGACGTCGGGAGGGCACTGGAGAACGCTGGGGCTAAAGGGGAGAATGGCCTTGCCGTTACTGGTGCCGCATTCGGGGAAAACAGCGATGACTCGTGTCGGGTTCTCAGCCAGCAGATCTTGGAGATCAACGAGCCTGGCATTTTTGGGGGGTGCGGTTCGTACGGGTGAGAGAGCCTTCAACACGGCGCCTAGCAGACTGATCCGCTGTACCTGGCGGGTATCAGGATACGAGACAGTGAACACTGGGTCGAAGATGGCCGCGAGATAGATGGCATCAATAGGGCTCGTGAAGTTGGCGGCGATAACGGATCCAGGATGCGGGAAGCGTTCGCGAGGCTGGTCGGCAAGGGTGCCACGTTTGACGCCGTCGAGCTGGAGGTCAACCCACCATATGCCCGGGATGGCCATCAAGCCCCAGAGGGCCACCTTGCGGAAGATGACAGGCAGTGGAAGGAAGTGGAAGACAAGAAAATATCCCAAGAAGTAGGTGAGGAAGAGCGGAAGACGGAACAAGAAGAGAGCGCCGTGGGTGAAGGTTGCGGCGGCGGAGAGAGGCGTCGACAAGGGCAAAAAGGGCGCAATGCCCGTGGCTGGATGGGATTAGCATGTGAGTGAATGGTTGGAACTTGGAAAGCTGCTCACCCCGATCGCGAAACTGGCTGTACTTTTCCATGGTGGATTCAGGGAGCTCGCGTATTGTAGGGAACAAAGAAGAGGTCAAGCAGAGCCACTGTTGACTATCGAGACATGGGGAGAATAGATTGCGCAAGACCCGTCTATGAGCGGAAGAGCTGATGGAGAGAGGAGACAAAGCAAGGTGTGATTTGGATGCGATTGAAGGCAAATAAAGAACCACAAATGGGAGGAGGGTTGTGAGTCCAGAGTCTGCGACAGCGCATCTACTCTTAGATGGACGTCATGACATGTGAATATGAGAGTCGGAACGGCCCCACATTGAAACGTTTGTGTACAGGTGGCGTCCAGGCTGAGTCAGCGCTGGGTTCAGTCAGCCACAGCAATGCAAGCCACATTGGCGCATGCATGACGATTGCCCTGACAACGGCCATCCGACGCCACAACCCCCGATAAACAACGCCCACGCATCGCCAATCTGCCGACTCGCCAGGACTGGAGCTAGCACCAATGTGGTCCTCGACAAACCAACCACAATAATAGCTCCGTCCAGAGTCAAAGACCGAGCGTATACTACTACACACTACCTCTCTACATCGCTTCTTCACCACGCCTCCTACCACTGCTGCGGCTTGTACAGGCGGTGCGCTGCTCTTTGTTGTCCGTGTTCTCGTTTCCGTGTTTCCGCACCGCGCGCGCACTCTTCTCACCATGGACACCACCGAGAACTCTGTATGTTTACAAGGTCAACAATCGTCCCGTTCAGGGAGGCTGACCTGGTCGTGATAGTCGTTCCGAAGCTCGAAGATGAGCCGTCTTCCCGCGCCGTCCCAGATAGGGGGAGGTGGACTCACAGAATGGAGCGAGTCGCAACACAATGCTCGCATCCAGACAACGGCGTCGTCCCTTGCGTCTCTCAAGAACCTCAAGCGCGAGATTCCTCAGCCTGGTACCTGCTTTCCTCCATTGGGGCCGTCTGGTCGCTCCTACTAATGATTATTGCTCGTTATAGCATCGCAATCCGAAGCCAAGCGCAAACCTCTTTCCGACCGCGCCCTCGAATATCCTGCGAAAGCCATGACTATGTCGGCTGCGGCTGCCGCTCGGTCAAGTATGAGGCCTCAGAGCCTCGCGGGCATGTCTGGGGTAAGTCGAGATGCGGTGCTCCTTTGCCCATTCAATGCCGTGTATCATCCCTATTGTTTTCTTTGTCGTTTCGTTTGCCTCGACAATGGCTACGTACTGCAAGAAGACTCCGCTGCATCCAGTTCATCGCGAACTTTGCAGCACAAGATCCTTCAGCGTTGGTCATGCTTCATCCGCACCAAGATATCGTGGGGGTCAACATAGATCTGCCTCGCACTCGCTGGTCCCGCCAACCAGCAATGAGCGGCAGACCCCAGTGGACAACATTGGCGGGCTTTCCTTTGTACTTGTCAATCATCACAAGAACGTAATAGTTGCTGACTCAACTCTTCCTAGCTTAAACAACCCTCATCCTTTCAATCATCACGCCCAACCACTGCAGCATCATCGTCGAACAGCTTCGTTAAGAGCGTTGGCCCTGGTCGGCATAACCCCTCGCATGCCTCTCGAATAAACGGCCGTCCAGGCCACGTCCGATCGAAGAGCCAAGCCCCTCGACCACGAACTGCACATGGCCTTCGCGATGAGGATCGATCCGACGCCGGATCCGGCAATGGTATGACGGCAACTTCTACTCAAGACAACCCTCAGCCTCTTGCTCCACTACACAACAACAAAATCAGAACGGCTCAGTCGTCTTCGGCTTTGACGACTTGCAGAGATAGTTCTCTGACGACGAGATTCACTCAGCTGAGTCTCGAAGATGAACGTTCTTTACCCGACGGGAATCAAGCGATTTCCTTTTCCTTGACGCGCCCATCGTCACAATCATCGCTCGTCTTTCAAAAGCCCATTGTTACAACGATGCGTCATGACAGGGACAACCAGAACGGCAAGCTCACCACCTCTCGGCCGGACTCGTCGGAGCGGGCTTAGGCAGCCCCTTCGAAGATAATCAGCAACGAGAAGGTGCAGCGGAAACTTGAGCAGTTTCAAGAGTCACTGTCGTTGTCGCCAGTCAAGACATTCACATCGCCCATCAAATCCCCGTCTCCTACCAAGTCGTTTCTGAACAAAGATTCTAATCTGACATCTTATGTAGCTTGGGATGTCGATGGCCGAGTCGTCGATATGGAGTCGCAGTTCAAGGAGCTGAAAGAGATGGTCAATACCACTCTCAGCGAGAGAAAAGGGCATGACGATGCGCTTGAACTAGCAAAAACACGAGGTAGGTACACAACAAAACTACAAGGCCAACTAATTAATGTTTTTATAGTCAAGGAGCTTGAGAATGACAGGGAAAAGCTTGATTTGAGAAACGAGTCGTTGAAATCTGACCTTGACACCGCAAGAGAAGAAGGACGGCAACTTCGACATGAGTTGGACAAGCAAAAATGGGACCACACACGACGAATGGATGATCAAGAACGAAAGCATCGCGAAACGGTAGAGAACCTGGCACGGCAGCATCGGTCGACAGTCGACGAACTGGGACGAGAACTGGAGCGATTAAAGGAGGTTGAGATAAGGAACAATGAGCAGCGAGTCGAAGGCCTCACCAGGCAATACCAGCAGGAACTGGAGGACGAACGACAAAGGAAGGACCGCGAAATCCAAGAACTCCGAATACGGATGGGCAATGAGCACCAAGATATGGGAATGTCCCTACAAAAGAAGGACCGTGAACTTCAAGAGGCTCAGTCACAAGTTGAAAATCTGCGGGGAGACCTGGAGCGAGAACGGACGCTCAAGAACAGCCTGCAAACCAACATCGCTGAGCTTTCAGCATCCAATACCACTCTGGAAGCCAAGATCAACTCACTCCGCTCCCACGTCGAGTTCCTCGAGTCGGACAGCAAGGCTCAATCCGACTCCTTTTCCAGCATGGAGTCAAGACTACAAGACGCTCTCCGCATGGCAGAGGATGCACAGCAGAAACTCATCAAGGAGGAGACGGAGCGCCGGGTGCTCTTTAACAAGTATCAGGAGCTCAAGGGCAACATTCGCGTCATGTGCCGAGTACGACCCGCTCTTGGTGACGGTGAGGGCGAAGAGGCTAAGATGTCGTTCCCCGATGATAAGACATCAGCTGAGATTGTACTCGCTGGTCCTGAGGAGAAGAGCAGCCTGGGCATCGTGTCGCGGAAGAACTACCCCTTTGAGTTTGATCGCGTCTTCATCCCCGGCACCCAGAACCAGGAGATCTTTGGCGAGATTTCCCAACTGGTGCAAAGTGCCCTCGATGGATACAACGTGTGCATCTTCTGTTACGGTCAAACAGGATCAGGCAAAACACACACCATGTCATCAACAGACGGCATGATTCCTCGTGCCACACACATGATCTACGATACCATCACCAAGCTCAAGGAGAAGTCGTGGGAGTACACAATGGAGGGATCGTTTGTCGAAGTTTACAATGAAGAGCTCAACGACCTGTTGACACCCAACGACCGCAACTCGGACGGACGACCGAAGAAGCTCGAGATTCGACATGACGAATCCCGCAAACAAACAATGATTACGAACTGCAAGTCAGTGCGGCTCAACAGCCCGTCAAGCGTTGAGACGATGCTGGCAGAGGCGCAAAACAACCGATCGGTGGCCGCAACCAAGGCCAACGAACGGTCGTCACGATCTCACAGCATCTTTATCCTCAAGCTGATTGGCGAGAACTCGGCAACTGGGGAGCGATGCGAGGGCACTCTTAACCTCGTCGATTTGGCTGGTTCTGAGCGTCTCAAGCACTCGCAGGCCGAAGGTGACCGGATGAAGGAGACACAAAACATCAACAAAAGCTTGAGCTGTCTCGGAGATGTCATTGAGGCGCTTGGTCGCGGGTCTGGCCATGTACCCTACCGCAACTCGAAGTTGACGCATCTGTTGCAGTACAGCTTGGGGGGTAACAGCAAGACTCTGATGTTTGTCATGGTATCGCCACTCGAGACACATCTCAAGGAAACATTGACTAGTCTCCGATTTGCAACCAAGGTATGTTGAAGATAAATGACGGATGCCGGACATTGCTAACACTATGCAAGGTACACAACACTCACATTGGCACGGCCAAGGCGACAAAGAAGATCAGAGACTCGTCGTAGGAGAGAGATAAGTCCGGTCGGTCCTCTGGTAGGACGTCTTCGCCGGGCACCAGCAAGGTGACAGCGAAAGTGTGAGGCTGTCGTTTTGCAAACCGGTTGAGTTTTGTTGATATGCTGCTGTTGAAGTTGGTTCCTCATGGATCGCCTCTAACATAGGGCATCCGCAAATATCTGGGTTGTTGGAGTTGGCGCTGCATATGATTGAGTGTTGTCACCACTGGTTGGCATTATGATGTGTTTCTGGAAGGCAAGCAGGTTATTTGGTTGGTTTCTGGACATGGCTCTGGTTGAGTGGTTTGCCCAACTTTGTGTTACAACATGAAGATTGTATATATCGATACGGAAATGGTTACGAGATGCATCCATTGCTGGTTTTGTTATCCTGAGATTGTGAGTCAGCTAATAAGAGGAGCAAGCGAGTATGCTAAGAGGGAGGGTAGCTCGTGCTTGAGATGGCCCCCATCTCCTCGACTTATGAAGGGCTCACGAATGCCACGTAAGGTCTGGGATGAGCGACTGCTTCTAATGATACTCGCCCGAACAGATGCTAAGCTGGTAGTGCCGGAAGTGACTGACGATGTTAGGAGTCTGTAGTGGGACGTTCAGAGTGCTCATGCGAACTAATTTCACCCGGTCCATGGAGCCCTGCATCAGCACCGCGTGAAGTCATCACGAGCCTCTTGTGGGAGCGCTCAGAGCCTCTGGAGATGGATCTGCTCAGGGGTCTTGAGCCTAGTCCAGTGGCTGGGCGGTTGAAGGCGAGAGATCTAGACATGATAAAGCACTTGCTAGAACTGTTTAAGCATTGAATATCCGAACTCAGGTTTACAAGGATGAGCTGGTGGTCTAATTAAGGTGTTCAACCTCGTCTCTTCTAGTCTAACCGCCCACATGGAGCTATGGCACAGGGCTGAAATATTGGAGCCAATCATATCCGAGAAGCCATGACTATGGAACTCCGTTTGTCTCTGATGTTTTTAGACACTTTAATTGAACTCATCACAGTTTCGTTCTTGGCTTTCTTTGAATAGCGCCAATGAAACTGGACGTGTGGTATTATTCTGAATTTACGCGATATCTTGCTCTACCTAGTCAAAAGCTTGAGAGCTGCGCGGGCTGGCCCTGCTCACTACCAAAACGCGCGACAGCCGAGCCAAGCCATAGACTAAGCTCGACGACAGCGATATATCACGTCTCGGCTCATGAGGCTAGAAAACTATCAATAATTCCGAGCGAGGCGTATCTATCATATCAAGATATAGCAGCTTTGACACGGTACTTCCGGGAGCCATTCTCCCGGGTCCTTGGCCATTGCCCCCAGTCCAGATCCTCCTAGAGCCTCCTCACCCCATCACACCCTGCCTTTTACAGCATTAAACATCATGTCCAAGACGCCTGCGGGACTTAATGGCTCCATCTGGGCCAACGGAAGCCTTCATCTCAGTACACCCAGACCCGCATCCCGCAACTCTTCACATTCTCCAGTGCGACAGCCTTCGCCTCTCAAGCGGGCATCCTCCTCAGCTCCCGTCGAGTCTCAACCCATCGCCTCGGCGCCGTCTACTTCTGTACCCACCTCCTTGACCCGCCTGACCCCAACGCAGGCGTTCCACCGCTTCGAGCAAGCCTGTCAGCGGCTACGGTGGAAATTCCTTGATCTCCAGAGCTCGTACCAGCGGGCGACGCATCCCGAGGAGTTTGGATTTGCGAAGGCCGATGCAGAGCGTAACTTCAAGGTCGACTTTCACGAGTTCTACGTTTGGATCGAGCAGGCTATAGTGTTACTTCTGCTCATCTTTGGCGTTTCCGTCTCGCGCACGCCCGGCGGGCCCGCCTCCAGCTCAGTCTCCAACCCCGTGGTCGACTCCCGAGGGAGTGTCGGTAGGGGCTACTACGCGCACGCATACCATCACAACGTGATCAAGGCCCTCGAGGACGAGGAGTCTCCTGTATACGAGGCGCTGGGCAGAGGAGAAGTGAACCAGGCGCTGTGGAAGGCTAAGGAGCTGCGGAATCGGTGGAAAGACGCCGGCGAGGGTAAGGAGACGCCTCCGCTGCAGATGTACGACTTGACGTGGATCGTCACGCAGGTTCTCGGGGGACTGGAGCTTGGGTATGGAGTTGCGGCTAAGCACGTTGAGCTGGAGATGGTGCGACAGCAGCAGCAGCAGCAGTACGGAGATGGTATTCCGGATGAGACTATGGGCGGTGATGAGGATGAGTGGGAATGGATGGTGGAGCCCATGGATTGGGAAGCGGCATGATTTGAATATGGATGGAAAAGGAAGTGTTCTTGGATGAAATACGGCGATAGATCTAGAGCTGTCTTGGATCGTGGCTAGGTTTAACTTGCGCGCTGGGCATGTAGAAGCCCACGAGATGTGTGATATAATGTTGAAACAAGCACTATGATGTATCGGGCCGCATCAGGTGGATATGAAAGTCATAGTAGTATCTGCCCTGCTCATACAGAGGCGGTATAACCCCGACTGAAGGCTTGGCTGGGGGGATCTCCATGGACGCTAGGATGTTGTACAAGCTGCGGTAGACAAATGCCGACCATGACGGATGGTGATCGTCGTGTGCCGTCAGTTTAGAGTGAGCGTGTGGTGGGGAAGGATGGAGACCCCAGGATCTGGAGAAAAGCTGGAGCCTGACGGGCAAGCAAGGTGGGTTACCCCATAAGTTGGCTGGAGTTGATAGGTATAGCGAGGTGTTGACTGATGGAATGAGGTCTTAGGGGTCTCCCAGTCTTTGGAGATTATTATGTGGCACTCATGGAAACCATCGAATGGAGACAGAGGATCGATATAGTCTGTAACACGATATCTATCTCGTACGTCTGCTGAGGCCGGAAACAAGCGAGTCACGAGAGAGTCCATGCGAGCTTGTATCCGGCAAAGAAAGATTCTTGCATGAGTTATCCTGATTGGAGCGCATGTTGGGAATGCCAAGCACCATCAGAGAATGGAACCTCGGGTCAACTTGGCTGGCAGATTGTTACTTACCAGGAGGCTCGACCAACAGAGCAAGATCAGTTGTAAGAGTGACCACCCTGCGCAGTAGAACCCACTCGAGATGCATGTACTTGGTGAACCCCACGACTTCTAGCCCAAGTTAGATGGGGCCGTGGACTCGATGCCACAGATTTAAATACCACCCACGAGATCCTCTTTTGTGGTGTTGTCAGTACGACCCAGCCCGTCTGATTATCTCCCCCACAAACACACCAATATATCCATCCATCAGCCGTTGATCCGAGCGCGTAACTAACCATGAGGACCTGGCTAGGTCGCGGTAAAGGCGTCCGCGTTGGTATCACGGTCTGCTGTCTGATTGCTTTTGTCCTCTTTGGATACGACCAAGGCGTCTTCGGTGGTATCCTCCAAAACGAAGATTGGCTTGATCAGTTCCATCACCCGTCCGATAGCAAAACCGGCATCATCGTGTCCTGCTACAACCTGGGTTGTTTGACAGGATGTATCAGTGAGTCTCTAACCCGTGACCTTCACTTCCTAATCAGGCAATTTTGCCATCACCTCACCTCATGGTGTTGTTATCATTGCTGATACAGCTTAACCTGGGGAAGCCATGGACTAACTAACCCTTGAAAAAGTCAACTTCTTCACTGCCGACAAGCTCGGCCGACGGATGACCATCTGGGTCGCCATGTCTCTGGTCATCATCGGCGCTGTTCTCCAGGCCTCAGCCTACTCGGTTCCCCATCTCGTCATTGGACGAGTTATCACAGGATTCGGCACTGGCATGAAAACTTCGACTGTGCCCATGTGAGTGAAGCCCAGCAGCAGTGATCCCCTGAACGTGTTGTTCACCCTTTGCCTAGGTACCAGTCTGAGCTCTGCGAGGCCCAGTATCGTGGCCGTCTCATCGCCTCCGAATCTCTCTTCGTCGGCGTTGGCATCGTCTTTGCTTACTGGTTCGACTTTGGCCTCTCGTACGCTGGCGGTGCCATGGCGTGGCGACTCCCCCTGGCCTTCCAGATCGTCTTTGCCCTCCTCGTTGTCGTCCTCGTCTTCGCCCTCCCTGACTCTCCCCGTTGGCTATTCCAGCACGGTCGTCGAGACGATGCCATTGCTGTCATGTGCTACGTCTACGACAAGGAGGCCCACGACCCCTGGATCATTGAGCAGACCAAGGCTATCGAGGCGGCTATCGAACTCGAGGCTGAGGCTCAGGTTTCTCTTCTGGATTGTTTCAAGAACGACCATGTCAAGACTGGCAGCCGTGTCCTCATGGCCTGGGGTATGCAGTTTATGAACCAGGCGGGCGGTATCAACCTGGTTGTGTACTATGTCCCTTCAGTACTCGTCACCAACGTCGGCACCTCTCGCCACATGGCTCAGATTCTCGGCGGCTGCATTCAGATCATGTTCATGGTTGGCGCCCTGTTACCTGCTTTCGCCCTGGACAGGATGGGCCGTCGCAAGACCATGATGTGGGGGTCTTTCGGCCTGGGCTTTTGTATGATGATGGTCGCTATCCTCCTCTCACAGGCAAAGGATACCCCGGCCGGAGAGAGATGCGCCTCTGCCGCAGTCGCCTTCTTCTTCCTCTACCAGCTGTTCTTTGGCTTCTCTGTCAACTGTGTCCCCTGGGTCTATGTCCCCGAGATCCTCCCCCTCAAGGCTCGTGCTCGTGGAACAGCCATCGGGATCAGCTCCAACTGGCTTTGGAACTTTGTCATCGTCATGATCACCCCCGTGCTCATCGAGCGGATAGGCTGGAAGAGCTATCTGATCTTTACCATCACCAACTACCTCTTCGTTTTCGTCACCTGGTGGTTCTACCCTGAGACAAGTAACCTCGATCTCGAGCTGGTGGACCGCATGTTCGCTTCTGGCAAGGACCCTGTTGTGGTCGGCAGGGAAATGCAGAGGGAGCTAAAGCAGGGTCTTTTGCGTCCCATGGGGGCTGAGTCGTCGGATAACGAGAAGGGCGCCGAGGCTGATCTCGATCACAAGGCCTAGAGTTGAGAAGGGGGTGATCGAAAGTCTCCAAGCATTGCCTTGCCATTTGATCTTTGTTTGAACATTCGCCTTTGTATAAGGCTCGCAGGGGATCAGTATTAATCGAGTCAGGCTTAGCCTGAAGAAACATACCTATCCAAGACTATGATCTCCTGTACGAACATGAAAGTCATGATAAGTAGCGAGCGAGGAAGAATGCTATAAGTCCATCTGCTCCCGCGTAAGAGAGTAGCTTGGTGTAGAAACAAGGCAGTCGTTTTAGTCGCCACAATCATTTATATGAAGCGGGCAAATTCCATGCCCCTTCATTCATCATTCCATTGTAAGACGTATCCTGGACAGCATACGACAAAGCAGACACTTGATTGTTAACTTATCACAATACACAAATCGTAAAGTCACCCCAGTTGTATTCTCTATCATTATCTACCTCCACAAGTGCCAACAGAAACTATCCCAAATACGAAAGAAGGTCGAGAAAGAAAGAGAGCAAGATATCGGGTCATTCAATGCCAGAGACGTGCACCAAGACAGTCTTGTGCTTTTACACCAGTCACAGGCACGCCTCTTACATGCCGAAACCCCAGCGCTTGCGAACGTAAGCAGGCTCGCGGTACGAAGGGGGTTCGTAGGAAGGTGGCTGGTAAGGGGGCTCGTAGTAGGGAGGTTCCTCGGCTGAAGCAGTGGTAGTGCTCGCCGAGTTGTAGGCTTCCTTGCTGGTTGTCATGAGAGTGGTTGGGTAGACCGTAGAGGCAGAAGAGGTCGGGGCCACGGCATCGGCGCTGGAGGCGAAGGAGTAGGTGGTAGAGTCCGCACTGAGAGGTGACGTCGGCCAGCTATCATCCGTTGAAGACGGGTTTCCAAAGTCATATCCCTCGGGACCAGTCGACACTGCGTCTGCCAAGCTGGTGGTGGAGAAAACTACTGAATCAGTCTCTGAGCTGGGGAGGGGAGTTTCGACAGAGTCCGTGGAGATTGAGTCGGCGATGCTGGAAAGGGAGGCAGTAGGCCACCAAGACGAGAGATAGGTGTTCGTTGACCCGACGGCAGTAGACTCGGAAGCCCCGGAAGTTGAAGCAGCCTGAGAGGAAATTTCTGTATCGGGACCGCCGACAGTTGTAGTCCCCGGGTACTCAGACGTTTGGCTATTATCTGGCACTTCAGGGGCTTCAGTGACCGAGGTCTGGACACCAGAAGTTGTCTGGACCAAAGTCAGGCCCGGGGTGGTCGCAGTGGCGTAGTTAGTATCGAGAGACGAAGTCTTGGTAAAGCTGCCGGGAAGAGCTGAAGAGTCGGTGCTCTGCTGGACGGTGCTGTGCACGATAGTTGAGTTGGCGTAGACGTGAGTGCGTGTGCATGGCGTCTTGGAAGGCTTTCCAGTCTTGGTGGAAGCCCCAGAGCTCACGGAACCGGAGCTGCCAATGGTTGAGGTCGACGACTCATTAGGGGCTTGAGAGGCGTCAGTGCTTGGCGAGATGGTAGTCTCAGTCTCGGAACCAGCTGTTTCGTATGTCTTGGAAGACTCGCCGGAAGAAGGTGTGCCAGAGCCCGTGTCTTGGGGAGCACGAGTAGACTCGGTTTCGAAAGAAGTATCTGTGCGAGTCACGGTGATACGAGAGGTCAGCTGGGTGAGGCTGGTACCTTCAGAAGAGACGAGAGAAGAACTCTGAGCTGTCTCACTGCTCGCCTTCTCTGTAGCGTCAGTGGATACAGTCTGAGAAAGTGTCTCCAGAGTCGTCACGGACTCGGTGCTCTCGTAAGACGTGCCCGGCCCCTGTGTCGCGGTGTTTTCGTCCCCGGAGGAGCTTTGGGAGACGGTGATTTCGTTGGTAAGGGTTGACTTGAGAGTAGTGATAGAATCAGAGTCCTCGGTCGTGGCCGTAGCTGTACCGATGACCTGAGTGGCAGTAGAACTACCTTTTTGGGTGACGTAGGTGTTGTCGTCCTCACTCTCAGTCGAAACCGAAACAAAAGTAGATGCTTCGAACTCGGACGTCTCCGTGTTCAGCGCCAGAGTTGTAGATGCTGAGTCTGATGACTGCTCAGTGGCGACCCCGGTACTGGTAGATTCCTCGGCCTCGGAGGCTTCAGAGGAGGTACTACCAGGTAGCGCGGTAGAGTCGAAGCTGGGTACAATGGTAGGCATCGTCTCGATATTGGTAAGCGACGTTTCAGGCTTTGCCGTACTCTGCAACAAGGTGCTGGAAGAACATCCATATGGCTCGGTGCAGGTGTAGCTCGAAGAAGTCTCTCCAGGGATAGCACTAGAGTCTCTAGAAGTATCAGAAGATGTTTCAGAGGAACCAGCATCAGAGCTGCTGATTGTCGAAGTGTACACGACGCTGGAGATGATGGTGGTTTCAATACCGCCGGTTGAGGTGTCCGAGATGGTGGGAAGGGAAACAATCCCAGTAGCAGAAGTGGTCTCAGCAATAGAAGTCTCGCCAGATCCAAGAGCAGTGGATGAGAAACCTCCGGGGCTCTCGAGCGAGGAAGCGTCGACTCCACCAGTCGTGAGAGACGTGTAAGTTGACACGACACTGGTCTCGGTCCCTGAGGAGGCCTCAGCGGAGGAAGTGCCAAGGTACTCGGTCGAGGTACACTGCGAAACTACAGAGTAGCAGGACGAAGCACACTCGGTGACTGTCTCAGTAACAGTCACAGTCGAGTACTGAGCGCAAACGACCGACGCCCTGGGGCACAGAGTTAGCAATAGTCTTGCGGCGCACTAATACATATCACACGTACCCAAGCCCAACGAGGGCAAAGCGAGCGACACGAGACACCATATCGAAGCCGAGGGGCGAATATCGAAAAGTGACAAGAGTTTGATGTAACGAAGGAGGAGGAGTCAGGCAGATGAAGAGAAGGGAAGAGTAGTTTAAACCGAATGACAATGTGCACCAGAATCTTCCGCTCGGCTGTCCTGGTCTCACTGACTGATGACTATATCTCTGGCCGAATCTCTTTTCACCTTCTTCGTGCCCCCCTCTTTATACCCTCTCCAGAGGACGAGGCCTCGCACGAATCTACCGTCCCCGAGGAAGACGCTGCGTTGGCTCCGGTGATGCACGTTGCCGTTGTACCAAGCACGCGTACGCGCACGCGAGGGGGCCGCTCATGGGGAGTCCCAGCTACGGAGAAGCCGTAAGCTTGTTTGTCATTTCGTATCTAAGAATATCGTCGGGAGATGAGGGAGGCATACTCGTGTTAGAGACGGACGGCAACGGGCCCCGTCAAGTGCCCATCCGAGAACCAAGTTTCGGCTTCCCGTTGATCCTCATCGTGAACTGACAGGATCCTAGCCACGCGGAGTATTGCCAAGATATTCCTGTCATTGGGCTGTTTGTCTAGTTCTACTATCAAGTGGCTGCTTCTGAGAACAACCAGGACCGCAGCAAAGACTGCCGTAATCTGCAGATCGTTTCATATAGCCTACCCATGATCGCCAGTCTTTACCTTGTAGCAAGGAGCCTCATGTCTCTTTGTTCTTCGCATCAAGACCTAGCCGTGTATCAGAATACAACAAGAGTCAGTCCAACGTCTCACTATTCCATTCACACTCAACCAGCGGCCCAAGTATCACAACTCTCCAACGTCGAGTTGGGCAAAACTACTTCGGCCTCCACTGTTCTTCAGTTTCACCATCAATCAAGCTTCTTCGAGTTGCTCAAGTCAGCCATATAGCTGAGGGCCCCTTGTGCCTGCATCCAGCCCACTGCATGCATATACCCGCTCTAGCCCTGCACAAACGCGACGCCATGTCGTAGCTGCATCATCTTGTTCTAAACTTCACTACTTGTTTGTTACACAGGGCGCACCATCGAGCGCTCGACTAATGTTGACAAGCGGTATACGGGGAGGCTTTACGGTCGGGAGCGACATGGGGGCTGGTGGAGAGAGGAAACTTGCATAATATAGAGACCTCCTTGATCCCGCGTTTGACGGTGGCGACGGATCGACGGCAACGTTGACTACCCTTCGTATCAAGGTTGTCGGGAGACTGCATCGAAGACAACAGGAAGGAAATGAAGGGCATGCATCTGGGGTTTCAAGCAGGCACAACGACAGGGGGCGTGCACAGCACAATCACGCCGCATGGGCTCTGGAGCACGTTTGTCTAAAGAGATATGCGCAGATTTGGCGGTCAATAGGCAAATTGGTTACGCGACGTATGCTAGGCGACTCGAACGCTGGCCATGGTATTGGTAGCCACCCGAGACCTGCGTGTTAGACGTTGAGTATCTTGATGAGACTGACCGGGTACATGGCTGATGAATCTCGAGGATAAGGCCAGTGCCTGCTGAGTGGAAGATTTATTCATTCGTGCAGTGTCTTGTGTCTGTGGAGGCTCAGAGCAATATCAGAGGAAGTTGGGATACAGCCGATTGTCATGTTGTATTGTGCTGTATACGTATTTCATATCGTCAAGAGCACGTTGTCTTCAAACCATGGTCTCATGTCATTATTCATTTCTCGACGTTTCTAAATGGAAGCTCGGAGAACCTTGAAAGCATCCTCTCGAGTGCCAGTGAAACGAGCCTCGGCAGTCTTCCAGTTGATGACCTTCCAGATGTTGTCAACATAGGCAGCCTTGCCGTTGAGGTACTGTTATCTCATGTTAGCACGTGCGATGAAACTGTGTGACATTGCAGTGTCTTCTCTCACTAACCTGCAGGTAGTAGGCATGCTCCCACATGTCGATGCCAAAGATGGGTACCTCTCCTCCCACGACAGGATCCTGATCCTTGGTGGTCACGATGCGCAGACCTTGCGAGTCCTTGACCAACCATCCCCAGCCACTGCCCTGGATACCCAGCAGCGTCTTCTGCACGGCTCCTTGGAAGCTCTCGAGGCTGCCCCAGACCTTGGAGATCTCGGCGACCAGGGTCGGCGCGCTCTCGGGCTTCGAGTCGGGGGAGCTTGAGGGGGCCAGGTTCTCCCAGAAGAGAGAGTGGTTGATGTGGCCGCCGCCGTTGAACTTGATGGCGGCCTGGAGGGCGATCTGCCCGGCGATGTCGTTGGAGGAGCTGGCCGTAGCCTGGGTCTTGAGCGCGGCGTTCAGGTTGTTAACATAGGTCTGGTGATGCTTGCTATGGTGAAGCTCCATGATCTGAGCCGAGATGCTGGGCTCGAGGGCCTGATTCAGTCAGCTTGAGACATCTAGACATGCCTCTTCGCGAGGCGGGGCAGCCAAGGTGAGTGCTTGCTTACATTGTAGGCGTACGGCAGCGCCGGGAGAGAGTAGGTTCCGACAGACATGGTGGGTTAGATGCAGCTTGTATGAGGTACGAGGATCTCTGGTGATGTAGAGCAAAGCAGAAACTGGCTTAATAGACGAGTAGAGAGGGGTTGAAAAGGAAGAAGCTCGAGAAGATGAGGGGTAGAAGCAGGAGCTCGAGGAGGAAGATGATGGAACTCTGTCTGGTATTCCGATCCCGCAACCGCATCCACTGAATTGCGTCAGAGCAGACGGATTTGTCAGTTTATCCTACTCCATATAAGCATTTCATGAGTTAAATTATTGCATGACTACCTACCTAGAGCTCAATGTGCGGGCATCCAACAATGTAAGGTACGTATCTCTCTAGTCATCAAGGTGGTTCTGTGAGCATTCCCACTCAAACTTGCTCACCAAGAGTTTCCCGATTTGGGAACAGCGCTAGCTAATGCAGCATTGTGATTGGCGAATATAATTTGAGCACGTTTGGCGGCGAGCCATGAAACTCTACCCTTATGAGTGAGCGACTATGAGCGAGATGATGATACGACAGGATGATAGACGTGCTTGTTTATTAGGAGAATGCGGCCTCTTTTCTTCTACAGAGGCTGTCCCTCAACATATGCCACTATTTCTCTCTGCACATAATAATCCGGTACAATATCAAGCTCACTAACAGTCACTTCATCATGTGCGGCCCCGAAAACACCAACCGTCCTCGAGGAGGCGCCCTCGTCGCCCTCAACCCTCCCGTCAACGCCATCAACTCGATGCTCCGCGGTGATCTCGCCTTTCATACTCCAGGCAGTCCAGCAAGCGCCAACGCAACACATGCGCGACTCACTCCGAGCGAAGAGTGCAATATGAAGGGACTCTCAGGTCTTCACATCGTCATTCAGTCAGTCACGATCCCGGGCATCAGTTCTTGACTGTCGCTAACCTGACAAAGTTCCAGCGGCGATTTATCCAGAGATGCCAGCGATTGCGGAATGTTTCGCCGGTTTCCCTTTCCTTCTGCCCCGTCTAAACCACACAACGGCTTTGTCGAGCTCCCACTCGAAAGACCGCTTTCACTCGAGGTTGGTAACGACGGCATTATCGGACGACGTGTATCCCTCTACTCCCGCCTAGCATCTGGACAAGACGATATTGTCGCCGAAGGCATCGTCGGCTTCAATTTCATAAGCCAAGAGTCAACACCTCCTCCGTCTTCACCAACGCCGTCGTTGTGAAGGGCCGTACGCAGGAGCCAAAATTATGGACTTGGCCATCAGGGTACCGTCGCGAGAGATAACCACCGGGTGCCAATTACCATCACCGAACGTAACGCTATTAGTTACCACCCAATTGATGCAATGTATAAGCTGAGGAGGGTTTGCACTGCATGGCAGAGTCGCTGCTTGAGAGACGAATGTCGTTGAAACTGCGACTGGGGAAGACACGAGATAATGAATGAGGAAGCTTGAGTGGATTCAGAGAGTAACTACAGCTCAAGGCAGCATAACGGACAACTCTCTATTCCGCCGTCAGTGCAGACACAGTAACTCAAACGATCATGGCTATTGATTCTGTGACATGATTTGGTCCAAAGTTGATGGAACAGATGAACAACCTTGATGGCCAATACACAACACAGATTTAGAATGAAGGAAGCTAACTTATAAACTGACTTGAAATAATACTTGGAATCCTTAATTTGCATCAAAATCATCAGTTTTTTTTACTTTTGTCACCATATACAGGAATTAACTATATATTTCCTCGTTTTCTCCTGTCGCCACGCGAAATGCTCGAGTCCAGTGCGTCCAAGCTTCACTGCCACGCCGCAGACAAATATTACCACTAATCTAGAGTACAAACAAAATACTCTTCCTTTCTCCAGGAGAACAGTATAATAGTTTGGTCAGGTTTTACTCACTACTGTCACCCTTATTTCTTATTTAACCTCGGCTGGATAACGGCACACAGCCATATACTCGACTGAGCTGTACACAAAATCTGAGCGTGTCAACCACAATTTTCTCTGCCTGTTCTCCGTTCCACCAGTCAAGTATCGCCAATACCTAAAAAAACCCAAATCACTCATAGCGATTCAACTACAAGGAATCACTCACCTTTATAAGTATATATCATGTCTGGTCATCTTGAACGGAATGATGCTGCCTGCGAGGCGTCGGTCGACACAGCCACATACCCCCCAGCCACACAGCCTCACCCATCTCCAGTTCCATCCATACTCAGCCTCTGTTGTTCACGCGCTTCGCCCACCAACCAAGATGTAATGACCAAATAATATTTAACGGTCCCAAGCGGGCCTGTCTGCCTTGAATCACTTCTTCTATCCGGGCGTGTCCCTACTTTAAGTAGCGGTTCTGCCGTCTCTATCTTCAGTGGACGTACTGCCCCTTAAGCCGTCAACCCCACCGCTCCAACCTCGAAACATCCAACAAAGGCCGCTCCAACAAAAGGCAGAGACAATGCCCTTTGTCGCCAACACCCCCGAGTCCTTCCTCTCCCGTTCCGACTCCAAGAACCCGTCCTCGACATGCCGCGGTATCACCTCCAACGGCCGGCCCTGTCGCCGCCCCGTTGCGCAGAGAACCGACGGCCGCCGACCCCGGACCCCCGATCCCCGCGACGAGAGCCTCTACTGCTGGCAGCATAGGGAACAGGCCGCCATGTCCGCTCACTCCAGCCCCGGGCCGAGGGCCACCGCGACGCCCATACTTGAGGGCAGGACCAGTCTGGATACTTTGGCGGATAGGCTGGGCTTGGTGGATCTACAGGAGAAGAAGCCGAGGAGGGATACCGCCAGACGAAAGACGCCCAAGCCGAAGCCCAAGCAGACTCTGTCGTGCTGCTTCTGCTTCTCCGTTCCCCTCCAACAAGTCCCCGAAGCGCGTCCAGCGCGTCCGCAGCCACGTCCCGTCCAGCAAACATCCGCCTCGGTGCCCTCGTCGAAGCGCAATTCCAGACAGCATCTCGTCCCCTCGCCAAACACCACTGCCAGCAAAACCTCGCGCCGCTCGCGCAAGTCAAACGCTTCACACACCGCAAAGATCAAGGACTTCATCCCCGACTCCCTTGACGCGCCCACCGCATCTGCTCTCATGGCCGAGCTCGCCCGTCCGTACACCGTTTCGGAGGAGCCCGGCTTCATCTACATGTTCTGGCTCACGCCGACATCCGACCCCGCGCCCGTCGACGCAGCCCGCTCACTCCTCTCTCCTCCGTCTCCGTCCCGACCACCACGCTCCCGTCGGCCCAGCGCCGTCGTCTCCTCGTTCGCTGCCGCCGACCCCTCTACCAGCGGCCGCGATACCATGCTCCTCAAGATCGGTCGCGCCTCAAACGTCCAGCGCCGTCTGAACCAGTGGCAGCGGCAGTGCGGCCACGACGTCGAGATGCTACGCTACTACCCCTATCTCCCCGGCTCGCAGGAATCCTCGGGCGTGGTGCCGCACATGACTACGCATGTGCACCGCGTCGAGCGCCTCGTTCATATTGAGCTTGCGGGCATGGGACTCAAGGCGGACGGTGGCAAGTGTGAGGCGTGCGGGAGAGAGCACAGGGAGTGGTTCGAGGTAAAGGCTACGAGGGATGGCGTCAGGGAGGTTGATGGTATAATCAGAAGGTGGATTGAATGGGATGAGATGAATGCTTAAAAAATGACAATGATAATTATGATGATACTGATGCAGTAGTGATATATAGCGGGCATTGGGTGTTACAGTCACGTATACGAATACACGACGTTACGAGCACAAGTCCCATAATCCCCAAGAGTGTCACATTTCACCAACCCAAATCCACGGTCTCGGCTCCGTCATTTCACGTGTATCCGCCCATTCACGCCCAATCCACAAAGCAAAAGCACCCACGCCGTCTTGCTAACAAATTCTCATGAATCGTAAGAATGCTCTTCGATCTCGCCCAGTGAACGCGCCTCCTCCACGCCGGAGCCTACACGAACCGCACCTCGTCAAACAAACTCGCCCTGACCTGCACCAGACTAGCCAGCTCAAACAGGAAGGATTGCAGGACAATAACGTTGGTGACGATGTGTGAGACTGACACTGTCGCTGTAGGATCCCTCCTTTCGTCTCTGGCCTCGGGAGTTTCTGGTTCCACAGGCATTGCCTCTGGCTGCACAGGCTCCGGCTGCACAGACTCTGGCTGAGAGGCTCCAGCGTTGGGGTCCTCTACTCTGGCTTCGGCAGTCTCAGCTACAACAGCGTCACTTTCGGCCTCCCCAGGCTCAGCAGCTCCAGCTCCTTCAGCATGAGCTTCAGTAGCCTCAGTCTTCGTCTGTTCTTCATATTCGACACCAGCAGCGGTCGTCTCTATGTGCTCCGGCTCGTCCACCTCGGCCGTCTCTACTGGCTCAGGCATGGGTTTCTTATCAAACTTGAGCGGAATAGGATCGACTTTGGGTTCCGGCAACCCAACCCGCTTCGAGAGGATCGTCTGGTCCATGGCCGCAAACTCCGTCATCTGGTGGGCAAGAGCCTCTTCCTTGGACATCTTGGCTGAGTCGAGGTGATCATGGCCCTTGCTAGGAGAGTGGCTTCGGCCGGGTGCACCTCGCCCTCTACTATGAGATGGCTCCTTCGGGGGTGCTAGATTAGGCTTTCCCGGCGTCACGCTGCCGCTCCCTGAGCTACGAGCCAGCTCCTTGCGACCTCGCGGGCTGATGGGTCGGTTGGGTGTGCCCAGCTCTGAGAGGAGACGATGGGCCAACCCTTCCAGCGTTGAAGGTCGGGACGGCGAGCCGCTGCGTGCCACCTCCTCGGAGCTCCGTCGATCGGGCGTATCCTGCTGTGCAGGTGTTGCTTTTGGCGTGGTACCCGAACTGTGCAGCATTGCATCCGCTGTCTTGAACGCGTTGCGTCGTTGTTGTACCAGGTCATCGAAGCGAGGGATAGTCTTTTTGTAAGATAATACCTGGTCTTCCAATTGTTTGAGGACGTTGAAGACGCGTGGCAGGGAGGTCTGAGACCATTGCGGCCTTTGTCGACACTTTTCCATGGCCTTGAGTTGCTCCTGCTCGGGAGTTTTAGGCAGCTTATCTAGGTCCTCCTCCACTTCTGTTTCTGCTGTCTCATCCTCTTCCGGTTTGTGGTCCTCTTGTTCTTCCTCGTCGTATTTATAAGAGTTCGGACTCCGTGTAAGCCATCCTTCGATCTTCATAAAACCGCAGATAGCTAGGTCCACGAGCGTCTCCGTTACTGAAAGGTTGGTTTCCACGGGGTTGACGAAGAAGGTTTCAAGAAGGTCCAGCAATGCGTTGAGAAGGGGATCATCTGGTCGAAGGGTGTGCTCGCCGACGTCTCTAGGCGCTCCGGGAAGACTGTCGGGGAGCCTCTGGTTACTCGTAGATACCCTCGGCGCCACAATCTTGAGCGAGCACGGATGGCTCTCGAGCCTGGACATGGTATCCCGAAGGACGGTCTGATACAACTCATCAAAATTGTCATCGCCGCCTATTGTTTCGGCCAGGGACATGATGTACTCGACCTCTTGCTCTTGAGCTCCAACGGTTCGAGCGGTATTCTGAATGGGAAGGACCTCAGTCCTGAGGAGAGTGATGACGGCATACCGGTGGTGCCGTTTTAGGATAGCCGACACCAACTGTAGCGTGACATGGATGGTTTGCTGGTTTCGCGATCTCAGACATGCAAGAATGAGATCCACAAGATTGAAAAGCAGAGGGGTAGCCGCAGGTTCTGCTCTCTCCGCCAGCATCGTGGCCAAGTCCATCGATTTCCGTTTCCGCGCCATGCTGACAGATGATCTTGAGCCTGGTCGTGCCGAGATAGAATCCGGTAAGGCTAGGAGGTAGTGAAGAATGAGGTTGATCATGTCAGGGTGATCGAGAGATTCAAGGATACGGCGTAGGTAGGTTAAAACAGCCACCGACGATCCTCCGTCGATATCGGAGGATTCTAGCAGTGAGGGGTATCTAGCTGGTCAGAATAAGTCAGGGCAAAGTGTACATCATACTCACAGTAGTTGCTGTAGGAAAATGACCTGGAAGTGCTCCAACAGAGTCGACTTGACCTCGACCGATCGGCAGTGGTTCAAGACGTCCTGCCAGAACAGGAGATGTGATAGAAAGGTCTCGAGGTGAGACTGGAACTCGGTGGAGCACGAGCTGATGACCTCGTAGTTGGATGTGGGATGCTCATAGTCGGAAAAGGCAAGGATGGGAGGTAACTCGTGGGGGAGGTGGTCAATCACCAGCTTGCGACTAAGCTGGCTGTACAAGGCGCCGAGACCTGTAGCCATCAACGTTGACAGGTCACTCTCGACGATCCACTGCTCCAGTGGCCCTGAACTCGACGCTGCCTCGATGATGTACAGCAGGCCCGTTCGCGCAAAGTCGCCTACCTTGCCCTCGTGGTGTATGTAGTCCATGAGGATGTAGAAGAGGGGAAAGTCAGCCCGTTGCGTCCGTCCGACAAATGTTTCGCGATGATTCTCGTCCCTTTCCCTCTGCTGGAGTGCCACGCCACGGTGCGTCTTGAACCATGCTGGCAAGATACTTGGGTCCAGCCGGATCTTGGTGGTGATGTTAAAGGCAAGCTCGACAACGCGTGATTCGGTATCCAGGCCAAGGCGAACGCTGTTCACGCCTGTAATTCTCACAAGAAGATTCGTCAGGCTGGCGGAGAAGGACTGGTTTTCGACAAAAGCCTCCTCCTCGCTCTCAATGAGGGTCGCGAAGAAGAGGACAGCTTCCTTAATTATCCATTCGTTGTACGATGTTGTAGCGATCTTGCCGATGGGGACGTAGATTTGCTTGATGGAGCAATATTGGATACAGGGGTGCGGTAACGGCCGACGGCTCTCGTCGCTGAGGATGTTTGTGAGCTCTTGAAGTCGAATTTCGAGCGTCTCGGCGGCGTCGCTATCTCGGGATAGGTTGGATGATGTTCTCCATGTTGACTGGGGGCGTTAGCAGGCTGCAGAGGCGTCCATCTCCCAGCAACTGACGAGTAGGTTTCCGTATTCTTTTTCAAATCGGTGAAGTCGCTTCGCGGGATCCTTTGCTAGGTCTTTGCGAGAGCTCCCGGAGGAGAGGGGGCTCAACAGGCGCGACCACTATTAAGAGCGAGGATTAGTTAATGGAGGTCTTGTCACTCTCGGCGGTCCGGAAAGAGTTACTCACAAAATCCATGGCGTTATTGGAGTCATCTCCAGGCGACTATGACAGAGGAAATGAATGGTCACCTCGATCGCATTCCGGCGCGCAGGGATATTTGTAACTTTTGGAGTTGCGAGCTGGCGTCGCCATGGAATTGTCCATCTCCTGGAGCATAAAGGAGGCATGTTCCTTGCGGGTGTGGCGTATCGAGTGGCTTGGGTGTGGCACTAGGAAGTGCAGGGTAAGTTGACGGCCTTTGTTTCATCTATCATACAAGCCTTCTTGACTGTTGAGGGTGAAGGAAGTTGTTCTTGATCAATCTAGTAATTACTTGGTTTTTTCTTCTTGTTTTTCTTCTAATAGTTCATATACATATTATAAAAGAAGCGGTATTGTTAATTATACATCATGAAATACGATACACAAATGAACGACCTAGTTAGAGTTTTAACGTCACCGGATAACTTCAAAATATCATCGTAGATAGCGCCGAACTCTCGCAAAACACACGTCAAAAGCTCTGATATCTCCTCTTTCTAAGATACAAATGCTGAGGCATTATTCAAATTATTACAAAGAATAAGCACCCGAAATGAATGCTTTCTTTGTCTTCTTCTTGGGCGCTTGCGCTGTTACAAATCCATATATCTATGATTGAAGATGATAAGGCCAAATGATATGTCAACTATCATATAAATATTCCTCAAAAGCACCAGCTAATCGACCTTCGAGGCATACAAAGCTCGAATTCAATCATCCATCTGCGCCCGCCTCGCCATCTCTTCGCGATGTAGTCTTCGCCGCTTGGCCCACTCATCCTTCTCGGCCTGCTCCTTGATCTTCCGCTCCTCCTCCAACTTCGCAACTCTTCTCTCAAATTGATCAAGGCTTCGTTGAACAAGGTCTATGCGACCATTAACCTTGTCGCGTGTGTATCCGACGGCGTCCTCTACCCCCTCCATCCTCAAACCGACCCCTCGCTTGATCTCCTCTATTCTCTGGCGTATCTTGGTCGTGAACTTGCTAGCCTGCCATTTCCAGTCGTCAAGGGCAGTGTGTCCCTTTCCAATCTCGGACTGAATACGATTAACTATACGCCGCTGAAAAGCTAGGTAGCGAGTGTCGAATTCGTTCTGGCGGCGGAAGTAGTCTCGCGCCTATGTTGGGTTATTAGCTGGCGAGTAGAAGGACGGAGGTAGACACAAACGTACAGAAAGACGACGAGGGCTGAATCGACGTTTAGCTTTTTGGAGTGGAGGCTGTTCATCAATCGTCTGCGTAGCCTTTGAGGCCTTACCGTCGTTGTCTCTGGATGCAGTCGTGATAGGGGTTACGGGGCTTGGGTCACTGCTGGAAGTGTGGGTTGTCCTATCTATACTGTTACAAAGTTCTAGTAATCTCTTCCGAGAATTGCGGCGTATTCGTCGGCGGCGAGAGTTGACGCGATTGTTAGGCATGGTGATGAGTTGCCTGGCGAGGTTGATATTCAGGGGCTGGAGTAGATGAAGACTCTCAACAACGGCACGAGTAGAACTCGGGATGTTGAAGGAAGAAGGTCCAAACACTCGAGAATGATATAACTTGTGGAACACCGTAGAAGGAAGTTCCATTCTATCATCAGGGGAGTGGCTGATCATCACATCCACGAACGGTCCTGGCAGTGCTGGACATTTGCCATCACCGCCAACCTCTCTTCTCACTTGGCCCAACGCAATCACACCAAACAGGCAGTGAATTACCTTCAAACGGTCAGAGTCGACTCCACTATTCTTCTATTAATTAATGAGAACAATAGGAAATGCCTTTCCGATTCAATAGGCTCTCGCCCAATTAGAAAATCCGTCACCATCACTGGCAATGCAATCACTCCCTCCGATCACTCAGCGTAATCACTCCTCTCTTGGCTGCCTATAAATTTCCCTCCTCGCTCCTCTCATCCTTTCTCCTTTCTCTTCCTCATTCATCATCACCTCTTCAGCTTCTCAGCTGAAGAGACTACTTCAACCACCGCCATCTGGGCTCATCCTTCTCTTATTTGTCTTTGCACTTTGAGCCTTCTCTTCTTCTTCCTTTTCTTCTTCCCTTTCTTCTTCATTGCCTTTCTATTTGCTTCGACTTCCGATAATCTGATATGGGTTCAGCCACCTCTCCATAGAAGGGAAGGGCCCATAAGGATGTGGTTGTCGCGGCTGTAGTCGCTGGCGAACACCGTCCTTGCACTCCTGATCAGGTAAGTTATTGATCTCTAATTATTCGTCACACACTTCGAACCCTAACCGAATTCATTCAGAACGATGTTTACATGGCTACTCCGGATGGCTCTCCCGAAAAGGTATGTCTGCTTCTCTTTCTCATCCACCCTCGACTGCACTTCTCTCCTGGACCCTTTCTTCCCCGCATATGAGTCGGTAGCACAAAGTTCCTCAGCATGGCGACTGCACTGTGATGTCTGCTTGCAGGCATCGCGATAGGATGCTGAGTCCTGTTCTGCAATTCAGATATTCGGGCTTGCCCATATGAATATCGCCAAGCTTAGCTTGGCATCGCAGTCCAGGTCGCTTCAAGATCTTTGAGGTCAAGTCTCAAGACACCCGGTTTGGATCATGGGACGTAACTCGGGTATCTCGGTTGCCAACGTTGTTTCTGCCAAACGGAAAGGTGTCTTCCAAGCTCAGCTTGGATCGAATTTTGACTTCAAAGATCGCGACTCATACCAGCCTACTCCGAGAAGTACGACCCACACGACCTCTAAACGCGTCTACTATGTCTTGTGTCCATCGGGGACTTTTAGGGGATCGTTCAGATGCCACTTGATGTGTTCTGGGGCTGGAAGGCAGGGCTCAGAAAGTTGTGTCCTGAGAGTATCCAAAGTGCAGATCGAGGTGCAGACATACTCAGCCTCGAAACCCTTGGCTGACGGATGTGAACAGAGCAAAAGTGTCAGTGTCGATAAGCCAACCACCGAGGATATGGCTCGAATCCAGGCTCAAATCATCGAACATAACACCGAACTCGAGAAGCACCGCGCCCTCATCTCTGAGACCTCGGCCACTGTCTCCCAACACACCAGGGACATCTCCGAGCAGGGTCACCTGGTCGGCATCTGCGGCAACCAAATATTCCATCTGGAGCAGAACACCCACGTCTTTGAGAACAAATCCCAGTGCGCCAACGAGAGGGAGGACCGTGATCTCCGCAAGCTCGGTGATCAGATTGACAGTGTTCGCCAGGGTAACTGGAAGAACAGTGATAAGATCAGCGATCTATGCAAGACTGTAAGTAACCGCCTCTGCCCAGTTTCATCCCAACACAAGCTGATTCTTATCGCTCTGCAGGTGGCCGAACTCACCAAATCGGTCGAGGAGATAAGAAAGCAGCAGCATGTCTCATCTCAGGCTGCCATGGAGCAGCGACTTCTTCGTCTTGAGGAAATGGTGTTCCGTAACATGTATGGCGAGACCACCAGACAGATGGGGGACTTGGGTTTTTGACGGCGTGCACAGCTGACAACCTGCTTGATTTTGTGTGAGATGTTTAGGATGTTCAATGAACCTACGATAACTGTTGCATTTGTGTAGCACGGAGGCCTGCGGCTGAGTAGTAGAATGCTGTTTTATATAGACCACGACGAGCAACCACTTACCATTAAACCACTAGGAATCTTATTTTTCATCACTCACCTGTCCATTCTCCAGCGTGTGACCTGAATGAGGAGTTGTTGAGCTGGAGCCCAATTCAGATGATGGTCTGGCCATCAAGCACCGATGGGCAGGAAAGCAAATGGATGATCACGACGCTCACTTCACGTGCGGTCCAAAGAAGTAACAAAGGCACTGCTTTTATTTACCTGCAAGCGCTATTCAACAGTCCAACCATCTCGACATCACGACCAAACGCTGTTTCTACAACCACGGATCACCAGCAGAACTGCCATCGACCACATGCAACAGCCGTACATGCGTTCATCGAGGGCTAGTCGGATCACCATTGCTGAGGCTTCCGCTGCCGCTACTACCACCACCGCTACCCCCAGCGCGACTGGCCCAGATGTGTCTGACCCGGTGTGAATCGATTGGAGGTGAACCGTAGTCCTCATCGCTCGACTGCGTGAAGCCGCTCACGTTACTAAGCATGCTTGAGCTGCGTCCTCTGGATCGCGTCACCCGCGGCTCAAACGCTGCCGCCATCGGCGGAGGCTGCCACAGGGACATGGTTGGGAGCGTCGGCGCAGACACCGAAGGGAGAACGTCATTGGAACCCTGCCATAAGCCAGTCGGGTAATGCGGAGGAGCCGTGGGGTCAGGATTCCAGGTGCTCGTGTTCGTGGGCTGGAAAGGAGGACCGAGCTGGCCGTGGCCAGCCTCAGGAGGCATATCGTAGGGCATACCATTAGCGAACTCATGAAAGCCCTGCAGCTGCATCTGCGCGTTTCTGATATGTTCGCCACGGGAAGCATTGGTGGCACGGACGTGGGCAAGCCGCTCATTGTAGTTTGCCTCAATCCCGGCCACGTGTTCTTGCCATATAGTGCGCTCCTGGTTGCGTCGTTCTGCCTCGTCGAGACCTCGGTTGTTGGCGTCGGCGATGTTGGCAAGCTCGTTTTCGACCTTGGCAATGCGAGTGGCGATCTTGTTGCGGCGCGTGTTGAGGTTTGATTTCTCAACCTCCTTGGCCTTGATCTCCTTGTCCAGTCCGACCTTGAATTCCTTGAATGCTTTCTGGGCAGCTTCAAAAATCTTCTTTTCGCTGCTGTATTGCCTCTCGACCTTTTTCTTGCGTTCAGTGAGTTCGGGGGCGTGGTCGAAGTTCTTAAGCTTCTCAGTAAGCTGCTGGGTGTCGCGTTCCGCCTGGGCCTTCTGAGTCTCTTGCTGACGAATCTTTTGTCGGTATTTCTCGTCGTGGTTTCCGGCCGAGGAGAGTTGGTTGTCGATCAGCTCATTGTCTTTGCGCAGGGCGTTGGCTCGATTTTTGTACTCTTTTCGCAATGTTTTTAGGCGCGACTTCTCATCACTGAGTTTAGCCTCCACGGCGGCGATCGACGTCCTTAGAGTTGTGGCTGGCGAATCTGGTCGCAGCGAGCGCTGTCCATTAGCAACGGGAGGCTGACCACCATCTGCCTCACGCTGAGTAGCTTGAATGGTCCTGATGCTAGTTGAAAAGAGAACCTCATCTGTCTGGCTATCCACAAACTCACAGACGTACTTGGAAGCAGGTCTAAGTCCGTAGATATCTCCAGTCCAGCGTACGCCTTCTCGGGAATCCTCCGGCGATTCCTCAACGGGAAACATACGCGTGGGTTGCCAGACGGCCTTGTTGACTCGGACATAAAACGGCTTCGAGGTGTCGATGTTGGACGGTCTCGAATCATCGCCTGAAGATTCGACGGATCGCGGCTCATCGTCGTCAATCTCGGGAAAATAGCTGGTGCTAAAACATACTTCATCGCTTCCAATATATGATATCCAAACTTGGCTGGGTTGATTGTTGAACGGAGCGTTACCAAGATTGTGAATGTCGGTTGCGTTAGATCCAGCCGACTCGGAAGCCGCATGAGACAACTCGTATTCCTTCACCACAACAATCTTGGTACTCGCGAGGGCCGCCCATAGCGGTTGCTGTAGACGAACTTGGGTGCTTTGCTTTCTTCTTTTTTTGCTTGTTGACACAGGAGGTGCGGATGGCATGCCTGTCTCTGTATCAGGCGTTGCAATTCCTTCGTTAGCCGTGTCGCCAGTAATACTGGGCGGCTTCCCCGCCTCGGGGTCGCTGGCGTTCACGGAGGCGTTTGCTTTCTCGCGCCTCAAATACCATTCGCGAATGTACCGCACGATGCCCTGGGTCAAAATATGTATTGCCAGGACGCTTCGGACCCACCCATATGCACTCCTCTTATCGTACACGTTGGAGGCGGACTCGAGAGAACTGTTAAAAACATGAGGCAGCCGCCAATGCTCGGGAATATGACGAGCTACACGACCCCAGTGGGCTTTCGTTCCGCGGAGTAGATGATGGCCAACCACCCACGTGAAACACGTAGTTAGACCTCTCGAAGTCCCGTCTCGAGCACTTGTTCCCCCTCCCAAGGTTATGGCAATAACCGGCTTAGCAAAATCCAGGATCGCATCCTGGATCGGACCCCAAAGGAAAAGCCATATCAGGAGGAAGAAGAAGTCCATGCACAAGACGGTCACAAGGGATGGCATGGTAGAATTTCCGTCAAAGATCTCGGCGAGGTTGATGTTCATGCCCGAGCTAGTGGTGACGGGAGGGACAAAGGTGAGGAACGTAAAGATGGTGTAGATGATCGTGAGCGAAAGCGAGGGGACGTGCATAAGAATGATAAGGATTGCGAGCGTGTCCTGCATGGGTAACGACTTGAGGACGGTGGTAGCAAGATCGAAAGGGCCCGAGTCACGGTGAACATCGGAGTTCTTCATGGCATTGACATCGATCTGGCGGTGGCCGTCAACGACGCCATTGGAGTTGGAGGAGTCGGACGACATCTCGGAGACGGCGCCAAGAGAGGAGCGACGGCGATCGTCGTTGAGGTCGTTGGAGGCATCATAAACGCATTGCTTGTAAGAACCGTTGGTGAGGCCGTTGGCTGGCGACGACTGCCCTGCGGCGCCGGCGACGCCCTGGTCGGATCGGCGGGCAGAGCTGTCGAGCTGCCCCAGGCCTTTTTTGTCGGAGGATCGCTTGGCCGGGCCTACAAGCCCATTCTCATGGCGAGTGTCGCGATGACTGGTGGCGCCTTGCTGTCGCTTACCCGAACCTGGAGCGCGAGGCATGCGCAACGACTTGATGTCTTGCCACAGCCTGACAGACCCGAGGACCTCTGGGGCACAGGACCGGCAGCCAGGCAAGCCTTTCGCGGTGAAGGGCTTGTGATGAAGGGTTGACGAGTCGAAAGGTTGGGGTTCTCGGCCACTTAGTACAACCCAATATACAATAAACCGTTAATCGGAGGAAGAAGGAGTAGTGAGGGGAGGCGAGTCGTTGTGACGGTGGATTTCGAGGCCGACATGTGCATACGGTTTCGACAAAATCCCGAACAGATCACGGGAAGGCCGGTCGTATAACCTAAGACAAAGATGGCGAGAGTCGCGATGAGGGGAACGATGGTCGACTCGAAGAGCGAGAATCTGCCTGGATCGGCCAGTGGCCGCAGAGAGCGAACGTGTCGTGGATAATTCCTAGTTACAGGTCGCTACAGGTTGCGGGTTGTTGATGTAGATAAGAGATCAAGTTGGTGGAGGTGGGAGATTTTTTGGCTGTCGACGCCGGGCTCGTGCTTGTGCAAGTAGAAGAAATGGAAATCTGGAAGGAATGGAGCGACCGAATGCAAAATGGATGGACGGGAACGGGAATAGTGAGCGAGGCCAGTGGCTAAGGGCTGCTGGAGCTGCTCACACTGTGCTTCAGGGCGTACGGAGGCTCTTTGGTTGACTGAGCTCCCTGTAAATTTAGTGGTCGTCTAGCGTCAGGGCTGCCATCACGAGTTCCATGGAGAGGACCCTGGAACGTGGCGTGGAGGGGAGAGGCTACGAAAGACTTGGATCTACAAAAGCGGGCGTTAAAAGCGTGTCGGACGGGGCGGGGAAGTTAGAGGTTTGCAAGTACCGGTGGGTATCGATTCGAAATGATGAACTGGATGATTGGCCAGACATGAACGTTTGCGTGTTGCAGTTACTACTTTGTCACGATGCTATTTCGAGTGTTGATAGTCTAGATAAATCGATGAAGGAAGACTCTCATCCCGAGATGAACAGGTTCCTCCGACTAGGTAGTTATTCACCCAGCACTTGGCATAAGTTGTGTCCCCAGATCAAAGCAAGGTACCCAGGAACAAGGTTGACTTGGATCAGACGAGGCGCTTCTCTGCGCTGACTGTGTCTGCGATCGACCAATGAACCAGCCCTAATCAACTCATGGCAAGGGCCATCCACAGTATCATCGTATTTATTTGTCCATCATACAACGCAGTAAAGCTGTGTTGTTAAAGCTTCAGAATCTAAACAGTTTAACTTGGGATATAGATTATCTCTCACGTTTCTTTCAAGTTTGATTTCTAATTATGTCAAGTTCCTGACCAAACGTAAAGACTTGGAGGCTCAGGTTGACCTTATCTCCACTACCTGGTACATACCTAAGTACTAAGGTGCCTATACACTTAGTATCCATCGCACGGTATTACACACTGTGGGAACCTTCCCCCTTGGTAGCAAAAGACAAAGCCAGAGCATTGGCAGGCACGAAATGCTCTACGTTTATCCACATCCGTCACAAGACCTTCTTTTGAACGATTACTTGACACAAGTTTGACACAAAGTCTCACTTCTTCGCAGCCTATCCGCTGATTGGCCTTCCACCACGCGTTCGATAGTAACGCGAGGAAATTATCAGTAATTATCATGACTTTTGTGTCCCAATGACAATGCCCGAACATTTGTCTGCTTCCGGGTCTCCGGATGCCACCAAAGCATTAAGACGAATGATTGCAATACATCCAGCCCAGAGACAGCACAACGCGCGCGCACATCATCGCTGACACCCTCATTCACAGGCTCAGGCCAGGGTTGACCCCGGAACAACCGGTCTTGGGGACTCCTCCGCAAAAACCATCAACATCCAGCCTCATCATCATCATCATTACAGGCCCTGAAACCCTCTCCTCGGCAGGATCCGGTGGCCACATGCTGGCCCAAGTTGGACGAATCGCCGAGAGCAGGCCCAGATGTTAAGCTTTTGATTATCGCGCCCCTCCCTCGCCCCGGCCGGATGAAGGTGAAACTTGGGAACATCAGCCGACGCCACCATCTCTTCTATTTTTCCGTCTCGAAACTCCAAGGTGTTGTGGTGTTTTTCTGCTGCTGACATCTTGCACGCCGACTGGGGGGTTAGGAGCTTGAGGTCGGCCACAGGGATATGGCGACATGGATCATTGAACTCCAAGGATCTTCAAGACGTGCACGGACACGGACGTGCGTATGATATCCTCTGGCTCTTTGGCTTGAGTCGTGTCAAAACTCATGCAAAGAGATATTAACTAACTATGTTGTCTCTACTCCGTACTGCACTCAGCTCTGGTTGCCGTTGTCTCGGGTAAGTTGTCTGCTACAGATAGGTAGTTATGAGATATCGATGATAGGAATCCCTGGTTATCTCAACCTGAACAATATCGGTACTCAAGTCAAGGCCACTTCTTCACTAGGTCACTTCACAGAGGACCACATACTCTGTGAATACGGTACTTGAGTCATTAGGCAATTCCCACCTGTCCATTTCGGCAGTTTTCCTTGGTCTGTTTCACTCGCCTAGCTTCTATTCTGCCGTCCCGCTTTTTGTCTAGCCTTTTCCTAACATTTAAAGCATCGCCGATGAGGCATAGCACTGCTTGCTATTAAGGAACTTCTGTGTTTCTCATACCAAATACCACCGATGTCGCACTCCAATGATCCCTGCTAACGTTAGAACACACGCAGGCTCTAAACACCCCCCAATCAAGGAAATGACTCTGTAATGGCTGGTCGCAACAATAAGAACCCCCTCATTACTCAGTCACGGACGACAACAAACGCTCCTCGCTATGCCGATCGTCCCGCTATTCTTGGTCCTGTGAACGGAGCCTTGCAGTCCAAGAGATCTGCCACAGCATAAACGTTCAGGGTGCTAGGCTTTATTTATCCATGCATGCTTATGCGTTACCCACGCTGCCAGCAACTTGCAAGTTCTGCCAGACTAACTAGCCAGGTCATACCCAGCTGAGAAAGTTCTTCCATCGCGGCAGACTATTGACTCCATCTCGTTATGTTTTCCGAGATCTTTACTTGCGAGGAAAATCCTCCATGATGAGGCTGCATGCACGATCCGAAAGACCATGGTCTCGGTAATTTGGTGTGGGCTCTCGGCAGATGATGGTCCAGCTTGCCTCATGTTCAACTCACCGACTTCGAGCCGCTAGTTCGACCAAGAAGACGATGGGCCCATTCCATGGCGATCATGTCTCCTCCAGCAAGTCGCAGCACTACTGTACCTTTGACCTTGGTCCGCCTGGTCCGCCTGAATGGAGGGGATCTCTCGGGTGCCGCTGTTGTCGGCACTTAAGTTATCTTATCGTAATGCACCTTGGCTCGCCCTATCGCGCCGTCTCTGCACAACATCCCTCATCACGCGTGCCCCGCGTCCACTCCGACGATATTAAGTACGTAGCAAGCTGTGTGCAAGGCCAATGCGCGGGGTGGTGTCAAATGACGGTGAACGGTACGAGGCTGGTTTGTACTGTACAATGAGTACTGTACAGTGAGTGGCCTGGCTCAACCGCAGCCAAGCGCTCCCTTGGCAGCGCGGGATGCGCCGTGCTGCATGTGAAGGGTGCCACTCAAGTTAGCCCTTCAGCTGGTGGCTCTCGCCCGGTTGTGAAGTCGATGCGTTGTTTTCCCCGGGCAGGGGATTTGCATGAGGAATCCCTGAGTATGGAGTTCAAACGACATATCAGCACCCAGTGGCTGTCTTATCCGGGCGTGCAGTGTTTCCCCAGTTAATATTCACAAGCTAAACACCATCACGATTTGGCCACTTACAAGATCAGTGCCAGGGTATTCCAGTTACATGCTCTGATGCTCTCCTCATCCATATCCTTCCACACTCCTGCACTCAACGCATATCTTTACTGCGCGTGACGATCCTGGCACCAATCAACCTCAACCACGCTCTCTAGTCCTCTTTGATGAAGCATGTCAGGTCTCTCTGGATGCTTAACAGCACGTGCTAACGCTGTTTGTGTGTTTGTCGCGCCCGTTGCGTTGTCTCAGATGTTGTCTAATCGCCGTTTCGCCACACCGTTTCACCACTTTTTGCTTTTTACTGCTGGCCGTGATCTTGAGTCGATATCGCATGTCTTGCCTTGACTTAATTAAGTTATTGCATCGAGAGAAGCCCCTGTTATCCAAGCGGGTTACTTACTCTTGCTTCGTGGGTATTGATGTGATGCTATCTATCTGTATCGCTTTAGGTGCTTGAAACAGCGAGTTCTACTTCTTATGGTGCAATACGCTGATGAGCAAACAACGTCCTGCTCATTTTACTGTGTGTTTGTTCACCAGGCAATGTCACTTTACTATCATCAGACTCTGGAGCTGGAATCGCTTATGCTTCCTCCTCGTCTCTTAATGCCCAGATCTCCCGCTCCATCTTCCATAGATTGTCTGTGGTCCATTGAAGCAGCCTGGAGTCTAAAGACTTCTCTGTCGGTACAGACTTGTACATCTTCGTGTTAAGTCTCTCTATACCTTTGGGCTCTTGACTATTTTGACGCTGGATAGTCTGGAGATGTAAGCGCACGGTGCCGGCGTAACGTCTTGTCCCTACTGTGTAGAACTGAACCGAAAGGCCAAATCCGCTGTTGTCGTGTCTGGCACTGACCCACGCCTCAAGAGGGAGACGTCGGGGACCAGTGACTGTGTGCTGTAGATGGAAGAGTTAATATCGCACCTATATGGGTGTGATGTAAAGCGCGAGAAGACTTACATGGAGGATACCACTGGGAACTGCCTCGCTCGAACCAAGCTCCATGTTGGTCACCCTGAAAGATATGTGCTTGGGGTCGAATGAGGGGGGATCAGCCTCCACCGCTGTATTCTTCATCTCGTTGGCCCATTTCAGCGCTGTATGTTGGCCGAGCTCAAGTAATCCCTGCATCGACAAAAAGCCCAGCTAACGATATATCAGCAACCGTGATCTTCGGATAATCATACAACGGCCGTGTCAGCGAACCTCGGGTCGATAGTCCTGATCGAGGTGACGAGCTTCTGTCGGTACCCGGTATATTGCGAACTTGTCGTAGGGGTGTGGCGCTGGAGAGGGCGGCTGCGGTATATCATCAAGTATCTGGTTGAAGTACAGCCCATTATCTCGCCGGGTTGTCCGCTCTAGGATCTTCGCAATCGTGTTGACCTGCAAATCACTCGGGCCTGCATAAACCAGCACGCCGAGGTCATGGTACAGAGTGCGCATATTTATCCCCCGTTGGTCGACGGGCAGTGAGGGATTGTCGCAGCCAGGCGGTACGGCGCTGGAGCTTCGCGGCGCAAAGGAGTTTCGAAAGAGCCGGAAGTTCTTGAGAGTCGGGAAGATGGTGAGGGCTTTTGCGAGGCGGCCCCATTCTTGCTGGTGGGCCATGGCCGTGGATGAGGTTGCGCGTTTGAGCGTAACCCAATTGATGTCAGGCCTCAAGTCGTAAGGGCAGAGCTACGAAGTTGCTGCTTGAAGTTGTTTCGAGGTGTTGTCCGGTTGCGCAATCGGATGTGGCTGGAAGTAGCCTTGCATGGCGGGTGGCCAAGGCTAGTGCGGGGAGTGTCAAGCCACAGGTCTGGGGAGAATGGAGTCACATCATACATCATTAACTTGCAAGTGACTTTGTGCTACTGATATCCTGAAGGTTGACAATGCATCAACAATGATGAAGACTTTCAACCCCGAGCTAAGACGGCAGGTCATTGCTATTTACAAAGGTCCGTATGTTAGCCTCAGTATCTCAGTGAGATTACTGACACTTGCCGTGGTAGAATTACTCTTCCTCGGCCGAGAATACCCCCTTGGCTTTGAGTACTTTCGTCCTCGGCTGCACAAGGCCTTCATTTCCAAGGCTGCTGAGCGCGACGAGAACAAGATCCGGCAGGGCATCGCTCAGGCTGAATATGTTAAGAAGGGTAAGCTTGTTCTTTTGATTGAGTAGATATGAATAAGTTACTGACTAACTTACTTCTCTTACAGAAATTGAGGCTCTGTAAGTCTATTGCATTCTCCTTTACTTCTGTTGTCGCTGCTACTACGGGCTATGCACTTGGCCTTCTTATCATCACCTATATGATTCATCACCGGCACTTTACATGGGCACCAATGGTCTCCATCGTTCAAGCCATACTTAAGAGATTCAATTCCCAACCGTCTATTTAGACCAAACACTACCCATCCATGACCATATCATTTCCCGGACCGAAGCCATCCTAACTACCATGAAATCCCTATCCACATGAGTCAAATGCCGAACACACCTGATATATACATCAAATCTCCAAAACCCTGTCCCACTCATGCAAGAAAGCCCAGTCCACATCCTTCTCTGTTTTTTTGTGTGTTACTAATCATTCGGGGGTATAGGTACTATTTAAAAAGGTATCGCACTCTGAGAAAACGATATGATGCCGACGCGTAAAGGGCAGGGGGTATGTTGGAAGAATGCAAGTATAAAATGGTAAAGGGCGCGAAGAGCGGGACGACGATGAGATGGAAATGTGTAACCCCAGGCTCTCTCTGTACGCAGGAGCGTTCCAGATAGATGTGCCATGATTGTGCGTTAAACCCCACGTTGGTGTGTTGTTCTTTTTGCTTTTGCGCCCAGATGCCACTTACGTGACGTTCAGGATCGATTGTCCTACCACTTCTTCCTTGCTGACCACGCTCCCACCTCCAGACACTCTCCCCATGTTGTTCCGTTCTCGCTCATGAGGTCTGCAATCATTTTGCCGATCCAGACGTCCCACTCGTCTTGACTCTTTCCGCTCGACTCTCGGAGGATGGGCTCTAGCGACTGCACCTGCTGCGCGGCGATCAGGAGCGCTGTCTTTCGTAGGGCACTTTGACCTGCTGTCAACGTCTTCTTCTCGACCTTTTGGTGCGGTGTGGACTTGGCCTTCATCTCTACGTACGATTTCCCGTCCTTGGTTACGACGCCGCCGACACCTTCGCGCTCCCACCGGACCTCGCTTAGGGGAATGGCTAGACGCTTCGATCGGTACTCGATAAGGACTTCTGCTTCTTGGAGGAGGTAGGCCTGGATGAGTGAACATGGGTTGGGGGAGAGCTGTCGAGCCTCAAATGTTCGTGATACAAAGTTATTGTATTCGACCAGATATGAGTTCAACGGCGCCGAAAGAGGTGTCTTGGATGTGATGAGATAAGCTCCCAGGTCCAACGCGGATTCGTGTTCTTCTGCTTCTTCAGAGTCAGGCACCGCGCTGGGGATGTGCGGACGAAGCATGCGGAGCGTAGGGTCGCTTTCCCATATCTCCAGCACGCCGCCGGGCTTGAGCATGCGGATGTACTCCTCCAGAAAGCCCTGATAGTACAGGTTTTTAACCATCATACACGTGTCCTTGACCATGATGAGATCGAACTCTTCCTCACCAAATGGCCAAGGAAACTGGCGCAGATCATGCTGGACAAATCGCCAATTCATGTCTTTGTCAGGCTTGCAGATGTCGGCCGGTGAACCAGCGCTCCCGGGTGCTAGGGGCGCGATATCGACGCCCGTGAAGAAGATGCCGCTGTGGCCTCGCTCTTTGTAATATCGGTGACACATCATGCTCCAGAAGCCAGTGCCGCATCCCAGCTCCAGCACACGCGTGGGCGGATTCACACGCAGCGCTGGGGTATAAACGGGCGCGCCGTAGACCTGGATGAGAAGAAGGGTTCGGAGGCATTGCCGATGTAGTTCGGTGAGGTCGGTTGGGAGGGGATACGCGGCATCGGGGTCGTTAAAGTATGTCCGGCCGTTGCGGATGATGAAAGGTTTGATCGCAGGGTCGGTCGAGTTGGAGGGATCGGTCGAGGTCATCGTATGGGTTGAGGGGGCTGTAGTGCCGCTGGCAGAGGAGACGGACTCGGTGCGGGTGACTGGTATGTTTATCTGCTTGGTGGTGCCCGACATTGGCTTATTACTCGCGTCCAAGGCGGAATACATGGCGACATTTTTCAGATCAACAGAGGCAGGCGGCGTCTCGGCGTGACGGTAGCGACGATCCCGATGTCGAGTCTTGTCGGCCAGAGGACGGTTGAAGATGGACGACGAGGAGGTCACTGTGCCAAGGTTCAACAGAGACTTGGAGGGCGCCGTCGATGTAGATAGACGCGAGTCAGATGACACCACCCTCGACTGAGACTGAGACTGAGACTGAGACCGTGACTGAAGATGGTCGTCTTCCCCCGCGGCGGGGCTGCTGGAATGCAGCAGGGTCGACTCGTGCGACGAGCGGCTACCCTGGCTGCCGCTGTAGGTCCTCGTGTGTCGAAAGGGACGTCGACTGCTACGGTTTGGGTCTTGCGCAGCCGAATTGGATCGTGGGGGGGTTTCGGGGCGCTTCCACTCCTTTTCACCTTGCGTCCGTCGACTGAAGGTGGGTAAAGGGGCGGCAGAGGCGTAGATAAATCCGCTCCATTCCGACATTGTCACGGTCCGTTTGGTGCAGGCAGGGCCTATCCTCTTTGGCGCAAGTTGGCCCGACGGATGGGGGTCAACTACCTAGACCGGGGCTGCCTCCGTGTTCGGTACTACCAGCACAGGGGGCTTGAAGTGTTCCACCGCCGCTAGACGGAGACGCTGGAACCGCGACACCCAATTGCTGCCACCTGCCAGCGCCTCTGTGCCCTCTGTGCCTGGCCGTACCCACTGTTGTCGCCGATATTTGGTGCTTCTAGAACCCTTTCCCACCGCGGAACTGGGGTTCAGAAGCCCGGACGGTGGCCCGGATTGTCTCCCGGATGGAGCTTGCAGGGGCAGGAAAGGCGAGACAGGCCCCCAGTAATGGCTCTTTTGCAACGCTCAGTAGGTAGTGTAGTAGTTGTCGCCGGTGAGGAGATTCCGTATCCTGTTGCTTGGTGTGTCTGATCGGTAACTAGGCGCTGTTGTCCAGATGCAGGCGCCAGTCTACCGGGGTATTTGCGGAAACGGGGCCTGCTTTTCCGTTTCTGACCGCTGTTCCTGGCCCGAAACGAATCTTCTCCGCTAGACGGTCTCAGATGGAATTGTGTTGTGCCGATGGGAGATGGAGTGTGAAAGTCAACAAGCGAAGGGACGACTGAAACGTGGATGCTGAATGAACTGCTGGCCGCTTGCGGTGCAGGTGCGATGTATTGATAGTGCACGCAATGATGGATTGAACTCTCCTATCCGTTGGCTCGGGCGCGATGGTCAAGTTCTGCATCCAGATGGCTCTTTGTCTAGTTAACGTTAGGTGTTGCGGATTGGCGAGACCGTCATCTTCTACGCCCTCTCGAAGACGTCAGATTGTTGAAGGAGGCGTCAAGACTGGCGCAGCCTCCTGCTCGATCATGCGACAAGCCTCAGTGGCCTAAGGAATAGGTACCAAGGTGCCCACTAACCTCCTAAGCTTGAGGCGAGGGTAAGCAAGCTGAAGAAGAAGCGGACAAAGAACGATCGCGAGGCAAAGAAAGCTACCGAGGCTGGAGAGACAGAAGAAGCCGGCTTCTTCTGGTGACTAAGGGAAGGGCGGATGAAGAGGATGCTCAGCTGCTGAGGAGGCAGAGAGACTGAGGTAATAAACACGACGACCCCGAAGCCCAAAGCTCCAGGGTTGATTCCAAGGCCATTCCTACGGTTGACCATTTCTACACTTGAGTGAAACTGACTACAGGGTTTCAATCTTCCTACAATTATGCCTGCGGTAATTTCGAGTGCGGTACTACTACTCCGTACTCATGCTATACAAAGAATGGCGTCAGAAACCCGGGAAATCAATTATATGACCCAGGCTTAAGGCCATTTCATTAAACTCGGTTCTGTGTACTCTTGCTTAGGTAATTGGTTAGAAGGAAGAGTTATAGCTCAAAACCCCAGATCTTAATGGCTTCCGATAATTTAGCTCACTTGTATAAATGGTCAACCGTAGTTTCCAAGGCTACCGCCACCAACACTGCTACTACCATCAAAGTACTCCGTAACCAACCTCAACAAAAGCTGGCGCCCCTAAGGCTCCTCTACGACGGCATCCGGTACGCAGTCAACAAAGCGGATACATCGTCACGGTGGCATCTTCCAAAGACTTAATTGCAGCACAACCGTATCCCTGAACCACGAGCACCAAGCACGAAGCAGATGATGAGCAGCAGCAGTGCTTCTAGGGCACGACGCCGTAGCTCAGCTTCTCTAATAGAAAACAACAGCGGCCTAAAGTTACCAGTATCTGGTATAACAGTAAGTAATGGCATTAGAAGCCTTTTGGTATCGTATTCAAGATCACGTTCCGGGTTGGGATAAGACATAACAGGGTCTACAAACTAGTGCCAGGTTCAAATGTATGTTAAAGTGTAAAGATTTGCCTGGTGCTAACTCTTTACATAGTATGTATAATAGGAGGAATCTAGCTTAAGGCGATAATAGGAGGTGGCAATAAGAAGGTTTTGTGACCAAATCGTACCTAGCAGCACCCTGGATATCTATTGAGCCAAGTATCTCAACATTTAATTGATCGCTTCAACATCATTAATAATGCGAGAGTCTGGCCCCTTGAATTACATCCCAGCTGAAACTTGAGTCAGAACTTTTGAAAGAGTAGGTAACCTTTCCTCCCTTATCGATTTGCTCGAATGGCGATGTTAATATACAACCATTCGAATTCTTTCTTTTGAGAACTTCTATCTGTTATATTTTATTCATGCTACAGCACTCGTCCTTGTCAGCATTCTCAAAGTGTTAGTAAGTGCTAGGAAGACCTCGTTCTCGACATTGGAGTCGATGATCTCAAGAACACAACCGTTTGGAAGACCGTCTTTGACTAGAAACCCCGGCTTTAGAATAGTAATCTAGAGCTCAAGAGGCTCAGAATACTATCCTAAGACAAGCCATGATGGCCTTAGACCAAATAATTTTGGTAATCATCGACAGAGGGTCGTTTTTAAACATTGAACTATGACAGTAAACTTTGCTCCCTTAGATGCGAGTGCTTCCATAGTCATAAAGAATATTGTTCTCTTTCTCATCAAATTTACAAACATGATAATCGAATGCTTACACAATTAAAACGTTGCATAGGTGGTGATGGTAGAGTTATGAGTCCCCGACACAGCCAACTCTGGTCAACTTAAACGCAGCATCTCGAAAATTCCGAGATAGACACCACATATGGATTGAATGAAGGTTGCATCACTGGGTCCAATCATTTGAAGACGATAGAATTTGAGCATTCATGGACGATGGCGATTCGAAGTTATTTCCGGGTTTTGGGGGTTGAGTCAAGCACTCAGGTAAGAGAAAGCATAGGAGTATTTATTACTAGGGTTCAAACCCACTAGGAGAAGAAAGTTATTTGAGGACTTATCCCAGGAATAACTTCTCTTACACTACCTACATCAGAATATTTTCCCAATTGTATGTATAAATTCACTACCTGGATAATAAAGGCATGTAAATTACCAACGTTAGGATGCGCGGCCATGCTTTCCTTCACCCGCGTATCAAGCTAATGTAAGGAGGGACCTTGGAATGCGGGGAAAAGTGGCGTCGCTTGTGATAGACGATAAGAGAAGTGGCTCTGATAGGGCAAACGGCTAAATGGCCGTCGGAGCATCATCTTTGCCTCGTCCTGGCTCAACGACCGCTCAAATTTGTACGAGCCGGTACCGTCTGCAATTGACGACGCACACTCTTCGTAAGGGGTCCTCGATTGCCTCCTTATTGCTGAGTCCTCTCGTAGTCCCGAACAGCCCCGCTCTATCCCATGTCCGGCCAGGAGAACTCCCCGCAGTCTCCCCCCGCCAACACCGCCAAACATCGACGGCCTTGGACATCGGCCGAGGACTCTGCCTTGAGGACGCTTGTAGCTCACTTTGGAGATAGTCGCGGGCCTGAAGGTAGGTGGAAGGATATTTCTACCGGGCTCGAGGGCCGTACAGCCAAGGTGAGTGAGTTGATCAGCCGGCAACACGGCCCTCCGGATGACCCACGTTTATTCATATCTGGCCCAGATTGGATTTTTAAAATGGGTGCAGCATACACGCATGAAGCTGACAGACGCTGCAGGACTGTCGTAAACGCTGGTTTCACTCTCTCGATCCTTCACTGCGCAAAGGAAGATGGACAGCGCAGGAGGACGAGCTTCTCCTTTCAGCACATGCACGTCTAGGGCCAGCATGGCATGAAATCGGTAACTCTTCTCCTAATACTTCACAATGAGTTCATCTCACCCTAAACTTCCGCCTCTAGCTGCTCTCATACCCGGAAGAAAAGATGATCAATGTTCCAAGAGGTACAATGATATCCTCAACCCATCCGCCAAAAACCGTCTGAGTGACTGGACTGCTCAGGAAGATAACCAGCTCCGGCAAGGCGTCTCCTCCCTAGGCCACCGCTGGGCAGCTATATCAGCCCGAATACCTGGCCGACCACCTCTCACATGCCGTAATCGCTGGCGCACGCTCTCTCGACAGCTGCATTCTAGACAGAGCAAGTCGCAAGGCACGACACCTTCTTCATCCACATCTCACATATCCCCGATGGACAGCGGGATATCTCCTGCAACTCACACTCTCAACCTGGATCTGGAGCCTGAAAATGGGAGCGGAGCCGAGCAATTGATGTCCTTTTCTATGCTCGAGGCCGATCCAACAGGCCATGACCAGACAGGGCCTAACTTCCTGGACTCAGCCTTCTATGAGACATTCTCTGGCCCATCACCGCCGTCCATACATGATGCCGAGACCGGCGAGAATGCGGATAAGGTAAATGGCACTGGAGTGACATCAGAATCAGTCCTCCTCGGAGATATGCCATCGGGCTTTTCAGATCAAGCACCAACCACCAATCAGCCACAGTGGGCGCAAAATCCCAGAACTCTACATTCAAGACAAAGGGAGAGTAGCACTACAGGGGCTTTCATACCCTCACCATCTAGCTGGTCCACCATGAGCTCATTGGTAGCCACAGGAACATCACCTCCAGCCGATCAGAATACATGGCTCAACCCGGCGGCCAACACCTCGACGACCAGTGCCCCCGCCCCCAAGAATTGGGGTGTCCCAAACGACGATGTAATACTCAACCCTTACGCTGAGCCGTTCCAGCTGCCCTCATCAACTCAAGTTGCGCAACAGACGGTTCACCATCA
This sequence comes from Fusarium staphyleae, assembly GCA_017140175.1. Classification (NCBI taxonomy): domain Eukaryota; kingdom Fungi; phylum Ascomycota; class Sordariomycetes; order Hypocreales; family Nectriaceae; genus Fusarium; species Fusarium staphyleae. The sequence continues at coordinate 56,108 of JADDON010000047.1, read as the reverse complement.
CCACCATCATCATGTACATCACCACTTTCATCATTATCATCATGCTTCGTCTGGGGACCAATGGCGCCAGTTGGAACGGCAGTCAGAAGCAGAGGCGATGCGCTCACATACAGGGAACGAAGGTGGACAACAAAATTCAGGTTAAGAGTTCAAATTTCAAAAGATACCACTTTTACTTTCGTAGACATCTATCTGTCTTGTGCAGCCGCCATCATGTGGCCCCTACGTACACAGCCCTGCTCAGTCCAGAACGAGAGTGACTAATGGTTGAAGACGGAATCTGATGTGGACTTGACATGGCTTGTACTAATATAGAAATTACATACTAAATTAATACTAATTACAAGAGTGAAGTGCTACTTTGAGAAGTTGGTTAGTGTGATCTAACGTTAGATATATCATTCATTTATCGTTGTGGTCACGGATTAGTGCGAGTGAAGTCAAGTTTTATGACAGATGAGTTTATTATCTATCTATAGTTAATCAATATGCTTTTCATGTGTTAGTCAAACCGACATCTGATCAATCTGTTGATATCTAGTTCCAAGACATCATGCGTGGGAGGTGTGCAGATGCACCGGTCTAAGCTTACTGGTTGTGCTTGTCATTGCAGTCCTCGCACAAGTTACCACCAGTGTACATGACAATGTTGAGACAGCCGCAGTAGCAGCTGCACAGGGGGTTGGCCATGGCGATGACAACGGGAGCGGCGACAACCTTGTTGGCGTTGCTGGCTTTGGTGGTAGTGGCGGAAGTGGGAGTGGGAGAGCACATCGTGGAGTTAGTAGCGTTGGTGATGTAAATGCTTAGTTGAGGGCTGAGGTGCTACGTGCTGAGTGTGGATGTAGAGAGTTGTGTGGTGTAGTGCTGGATGGTGGTGAGAGTAGAGGAAAAGTTTGAGTTGGGTGCAGACCAGCAGCTGAATTTATAGTTAGAAATTCAGTTATAGGAGTGAATGAACGATACTTTGTTCGCCCAACTAGATATTGTTCCCTTTCTCATAGCTCCGGGGCAGTGGCTGTTCATGCTAATTCTGGAGGATGAACGCAGAAACTCCAGAAGTGTAGAGGGCTGTTCAGCCATGTTCCTTCACATTGTGAGAACACCCCAAAATAAGAAGCATACTTTGTTGATGCATTGGCGGCAAAGTCACAGACCGACCCCCAGCATCTGGACCAAGAGGCAGGCGTGCACAGATAGCTACACGAAGTCGACTTCTCTCCTATACTCTGACGCATCAGCATCGTACTCCTCCAATACCCCTTCCCACGCGAAGTTTCCGTCATGTTATTCTAATTTCTGTCTGATAAGCCTTCCATATCGAAGTACGAAGTACTTGGGTATTTCTCGTATACTTCGACCAACTAGTAATAGACCAATTCGACTATGTGTGAGGCTTAGTATGTTGGGAGTCAACATATGTTCAGTATCTGACGAGGACTCGGTATTGAAGCAGTACAAGTCTCAAGAGGTTGGATATGTCATTGATATTACCTCAAACTGCATCGTAGAACACGGGGCTTTAAGTTGGAGGCGTCGTCCGGGAAAATCGCAGAATTTTTACCGGCCAGCGTGACTCTGTCAATTTTGAGAATCTGAGCATATTCCTATGCCTCCAAAGAGTTACCGATTTCACTGTTTCTCTTCTCTTGAAGTTGGCGCTGATAGTTCGATCTCAGCGCTACCGCAATTCAAAGGAGTGAGGCCTATTTTGATATTGTAAATCAGCGTAAGTTTTATACTATTTAAGTCTCGAGTGATGTTATACCTTGTGAACTACGTCGCATTAAAGTCCTTCTTCACTGAGTAACTTATCGGTACCTTGCCGTTTCAAATATAATTCGATCTTACGTTAACTCTGGGCTGTCCTGTGTACTTGGATTAGGTAGAAAGACTGGGAGAAACTTGCCCTGCTCTTGAGGTTCGGCAAATATACTGTATTCTGAATTCAACTGGTGGTTGTGGGTATTGAGGCAGCAAATAGATGTTATTCCTCATTAGACTATTGTGTTCAGTTGCGTAAAAGGGTAGTTAATCGTTAAGCTACCTGATAGTTTGGAAAGTTTATTGGGAAGTTTTATTGAGAATGGTAAGTTGACGCTCAACCTTTTACTAGTTAGGCCCAATTATTACTGGTTATTAAACTAGTTATGTTAGTTAGGTATAAATTTCTTGAACTCGCTTGTTAACAAACTACTTTACGTGGCTACGATAAGGTGTTGGAGGGAGGATGTAGTAAAGTCTGAACTTGACGAGTAAGGGTGTTATATTAGAACATGTATACAACTCCTCTTCGAGATGTTTACGGCTATGGTAAGCTTGTAGCGATGCAAGTTGCTACGAGGGAAGAAAAGAAGCATGTCAACGCCGGCCACAGCAGCCAGTGTTGGATATACAATGCTTGTCGGCTTAACATTGATCACACTCAGTTGGAGCCTTTTTTGGGCCAGGCATCCTGGTCGTGGTGAATCTGTCCTCGCAAGCAAAACGAGGAGTCCGAATAGATAGTGACATCTAGACCAAGAGTGAGGCGTTCGAGCAAGTGGTAACATCTACGTGACATCAAGAGTGAGGACTCCAAGTAGTCAAATGGTAACGTCTAACTAAATGCGAGGAGTCCGAGCAGATGGTAACATCTAAGAGCGTATCCTAACCGAGGAGTGCGGAGCATTCAAGTTTAGGCAAATCGGATTCCATGGATAAGGGAGCAGTCAGTCCACATTTCTGGAGCGAGTCTTCGCTTGCTTGGCTGTTTGACGCTGCCAAGAGGTTTGAGGCCGTGCCGAGATTGGCATGACGTTGGTTATGATGCTTCTTTCAACATCCTACACTACTCGGTAATCGGTATGTATTATGTATTTCTCAAGAAGCTCATACTGGTTTCCGGCAGACATCTTCTTAGTTAACATCACCAGACTAACTAGGAAGCTAGACTAGCTATTCTCTATTCAAGAAAGGTGCTTGAAACTACACTCACCCGTTATCGTCCTCCCTCCTTGACCCGAACTCTTCCTCTTTCACACCGACCGCCAAGACCAACGATCCTGGATCTGATGTGCACTTCGCTTAAGCCCAGATGCTTGGCTTACTCTTGGCTGGTCCTTGGCTGATTCTACTGCGCCTCATCTTTGTACCCACCACAACATTACTATGTTAGACTAAATCCTTCCTTATTACCGAGTATTTAAGATGCGCCGGGGGGTAATGAGCCACCCGTAGTAATGAGCCGCCCTGGCAAGTGGAGCCAATGCGGTATCCTGATTGGCTCGTTTAGCTTGAGCCACGTCAGCATCTTACCATTTTGGGCTATCTAAGCGGCTATCGAGCCCCTCAGTACTTTATTGCTCTTTCTTACATAACGCCCCACATCATCACACTTCAACCAATCACTGCTGCTGCTGCAATCGATAAGGTGATCGACTACGGAGTCAGGCTATGATATCATCTCAGCGAATGAAAAGCCGGATTTCGATAAAAGTGGCCTCTAAGCCGTATCAGAGACTATCTATTGGTCGGAAGAAGAAGCTAGCCGATTAGGTCCTAGCTCAAAACGCATTAGGTATAGCGTCTAGAAGATATCTATCGACCAATGATATTACACGGAACCAGCTACGCGAGACCCATATATACAAATTATCTAGCCAATAAGAAGGTTATATCAGCTCCACTTGCCAGGGCGGCTCATTACTACGGGTGGCTCATTACCCCCCGGCGCATCTTACTCTGGTGTCCCCACGGAGATCTTTCCAGAGGGTTTTGTTGCTTCACTCAACTCCTATGTTATTGTTGAAGTCGTCGGAAACATCTGGAAGGAAACCCAGACCACCCCGTCAAATCGCCTTTCTCTCAAGCGCCTGTGACCATCGAAGCACAGCGACCTGACACTACGCTGCTGTGATGACGGATACAAACACGACCCTTCCGCCTGACTACGAGCCTCCAAGTTATACAACCTGTGCGGATGGTGTTTCAGACCGATGTCCCGTAGAGGCCTCGCTCTACGGTGACTACTTCAACCTCGGAGCCTGCATCTTCTTCGTGATCGCTCATGGCCTGGCCCTCATTCCCCAGCTATGGTTTGGCATACGGGCCCGCACTTGGTCCTACACCGTCTGGCTGGCGATCGGTACGATTTTCGAGCTCATGGGCTACGCCGGGCGCATTGTTATGAGCTCCAACCCCTGGGTATACAACGCCTTTGTGATCCAGCTCGTCATGCTCATTCTCGGACCGACGCTTGTTGCAGCCAGTATCTCGATTACGTTCAAGCACCTTGTGCTGTGGAACGGACGAGAGCACAGCTTCATCAAGCCGGTGCTATACCCTTGGGTCTTTGTGGGTACTGACCTCTTCTCAATCGTCATTCAGGCAGCCGGTGGTGGTGTATCCTCGGCCGCAACAGGCGGAGAGGAGACAGATGAGAACCTGCTTGACGTAGGCTCAGGTCTGCTGGTTGCCGGTGTCGTCTTTCAGATGGCAAACATGATATTCTGTGGCGGCCTGATGCTCTTGTACCTATGGAGAAGGCACCGAGCCATCAAGGGGGGCTCAGTCAGGTTACAGTCTTCCGGCGGGGAGCTTGCTGCCTCCCAAAGCGACGGAGGTGCCAAGTCTACAAGGCCGGGTGACAAGAAGGCCAAGATCTTTGTCTACGCCATTACTGTAGCCTACATTGCCATCATCGTTCGTTGTATCTACCGGTAAGACGGAGTCCCTTTCGCTTACAACGTCTTTGCTAATATGCTCCAAGTATTCCTGAGATGCAGATGGGCTGGGGCAGTGACCTGATGCAAAACGAAACCACCTTTTTGATCCTCGATGGCGCTATGATCCTCGCCTCGGTATGGACTCTGACGGTATTCCACCCTTACTTCTTTTTCCCTTTTCTTGGAAAGAAAGAAGGCAAGGACATGCCGGCCAATAAGCCTCAGGACGGCTCGTGGACGTCGGAACATGAAATGGGGTCTGTACTGAACACAACACCAGAAGGTCGTTCATGAACGTGAGGTTGTTTATGGTTATCCTCACAGGATGCTGATACTTCAGGTTCGACTAGAAACAGTGCATATATAGATAATATTAGGCATTATAGAAGTGAGCATAGAACAGCGGTAAGCTAGACCTCGATGATTTTACCAAATGTCTCCAACATTATGGCACGGCGGCGCATATTGCAGAGACGTTTGAGATGCCGGGATGAAACCGCCTGCACTGGGTCTAACCGAACACAGTTGACATCGTGCATATTGCAGTGGTCTTCACTATGATATCACTGCCGCTCAGGATTAAAAACATATCTAGCACGGGACTAGGTTCATGTCATATTTTAAAGACTAACGAAGCAATTTTTCGACGATATTGCAATTTGGTGTAGACCTCTAATAGAACTCGTTGCCGTGAGTTAACGTCGTGCTATTGTCGAGAGTGGTTTTCCGAGAGTGCGAGACGAAGTCTTGTAAATGGTTTAAGGAGATTTCCTATATGTCACCAAGATGCGTTTTTCACTGAAGATGAGAGGTCTTCAAGGTCGGCGTCAACTGTTTATGTTGAATTTAGGTCAAGCTCTCGTAAGATTCGAGCAAGGCAGTCCAAAGCTGAAAGGTATTAAACATTATTTACATATTAGAGCGAATTTATCGAATATCCCAATAAATGATATCATAAGGAAATCAAGAACATCGAGTTCCTTGGGTCTACTATGTAGTCTAGACTAGTCCATATCAAAAGCGTAGGGCTTTACTGCTACATAACGTTAATCATTGGTTTAATTGCTGCATTGTACAAGGATTACTATTATGCTAGCGATCAATTACCGGTTTCGCATCTACGGAGTATTTGCGGAGTTGATTAATCTCTGTCCGCGTCCACCTCCGTGTCCGTGTCCGTGCCCGTGTCCGCCCCTTTGCTCTACCGCCCCGGCGAGGCGGAGTAGGAAGTTTTCGTATCTTCAACCTTTCTCTTTTTATCTCCACTGGCTCGTACAAGATCTCGCGAACATGGGGGCCTCTCATACGGTGTACTCGTCGGTGAATAACGAGGAGCGGCTGGATAACCCGCAGCCAGCCGATAAAGACGACGATCGGTCCTCGCAACACCCCGAGGCTTACCATGGCAGCAATAAAGAGGCCACAAAGGGCCTCTTCAGGATCGACCACTTCCTGAGGAACACCCTGCTCTTGTTGTCTGTTTACTTTGCTGCTTCGATATTCACTCTGGTCTGGTCCTACACCGGTACTTTGCTAGACAACGATGCCTCAAAAAGACGCGTCTTCCGTACAGGCGACAAGGTACCCGTCGACCAGCTTTACTCTGGTATAGCTCTATCGGCATTACTTGCGCCTGCTGGTATCCTTATACAATGGACTGTACGCGAGTTCCGTATGCTACATCTGTTCGCGTTGACGACGCAGCGACCAGTCAGGGTCAGAGATTTGGACGAGATCGGCGACAACTTTAGCATCTTCACCCTGAGAACCGTCGCCAGATATTCTTGGTGGTACGGTCTGATGCAAAGTATCCTCATCCTCTCGCGCACCCTTCTCGTGCCCGTCGGTACTCTTATTCTCACAGTCGGGCCGCACGCCTACAACAAGCCCGGCACAGGAGTCGTCGGTCTGCCCATATCTCGAGCCCAGGCTACCCTGGGAAATATTACAGCACTCTCCTCTGCAATGGGTGGAAGCGGGGGATCTGGTTTTCGACCGTCTCTAGCTGATGACGATATCTTCCTCTCCCAGTCGGTATACACCTTCGTGGGCAACCTCGTCAGCCAAAGCGCACTTGTCAATGTGGATTCTGGGTTACTCGGTCCCGTGCCCACGCATAACCTGACATTCGAAAAGAACACGACCTACGACGGGCTGGTCTTCTTCCGGTGGGACGCCCACTGTGAAGCGGCAACAGAAGTGTCGTATACATCTCACCAGAAAGGCCAGAACACAACGTACAACTTTACTATGCCAGACGGGCACGAGGAAAGCATCGATCTTGGGGCGAGATCACGCGGCTCGCAGTATCTTCGACTTTGGAATAATGCAACAAGGGATAAAATCAACAAGATCCCCATTACCGGCACGACCTATTTGATCTCGGCTACCCAGTCGATCCCAACGATCAATACCACCGCATTGCAAGAAAAGGACGTCGACAAAAGCCTGGTACAGACTGATAAAGGCGACTGGATCACTCGAACAAAATGCACGCCATCCCTGGAGTGGATGGTCGGGGCATGCACCTTCAATGGGACTGCTATGACTTCTTGCGTCCGTTCGACTACGTCGGATACCTCAGCACTAGACACGGAGGCTCTAGATGCCCTAGAGATCTACATGACGGCTATCCCGTGGTATATCTTCCTGAATCGGATTACCATTGTGGACCAGACGCTAGATTCCCTTTACTCGATTCCGACCTCGGAGGACTGGGGCCACTTCTTCGGGAACATAGCCCACGCGATAGTATCGATTAGCACAGCTGGATACTACGGCACATCAGAGGTTGCGACAATGTCACGTGTCACGGAACTCGTCTACATTGTGCGATGCAGTGTCCTCATCGCCGTCGTCACCATGTTTGCGCTGTCGCTGGCCGTCAGCATCATCGACATAGTGCGCAACCGGATACGTGGGCTGCCCTATCACCCTGCAAGCTTCCTAGCAATCGCACATGCAGTGCGTGGGCCTTGGTGGGATCACCAGCTTCACGGGCACCGCGCATGGGATACACCAAAGTCACGGGATGCTGGTGCTTCTACTGTTATGTTTGGCATTGATAACGAGGACCCAAGGCATATCAGACTGGCACCGTCTGTTGTGCCAGTCACCCGGTGAGGCTCTCTAGAGGACTCTGGGTCTAGGTACAAGAATAAACCTTCTTCTCGCCCTTCATGAATCATGCCCCTTGATTGCTACTAGTGACTCTTGCTCTATTCGACCTGATAAGGAAGAATGTTCCCCAGATAGGACTCAACTCGATAGACCTGAGCGCTGGGAAAGATTCCCCTGCGAATCTGAGACAGAGTCACCCGCACGGTGACGCTGCCATCCGGATTATCCTCTCCATCACTCGCGAGTTCTGTTCCAATGACGACGTCGAAGCCTGGTTCCTCAACGGCATGTTTGGCACCGACAAATCTGGCCTCGACGATCGCCTGGTTGGAGTACTGCCAGTCAACCAGGCCCATGAAATGGAGTCGGATCATCCACTGGGTCCTAGCATTGAGCAAGAGTCAGTTCAGCGCTCTTACCACCGTCAGACCGCGCCAAGATCAAGCTTAGACTCACAAGACGTCGCGAAACCCTTCGAGGCCATCAAGTCCCCAACGGAAACGGAATCGGAGAAGATCGCTGCGGTGAGGCGGAGGGATGTTCACGTTGCTGCCCTGCAGGATGTTGATCAAGTCGATGATGGTGTCGTGATAGCGAAACTCCAACGCTGCATGGGCCATGGGGAAGCGGAAGCTCGCAACGGGGACGAAGAAGGGCCGGCTGTTGATAACGAATCGCATTTTGAGCTCCCCGTCGTTCTCGCGGTTTCCTGAGGGCTCCATCCAGATGGCGCATCCCTTAATGCTGGCCATCTCTCCGTCATGGTCTTTGAATCTGATGGGCTCGTTGAGCCGAACAAAGAAGTGCTCGCGGCACCTCACCTCGCCCTGGACCTGGTAGTACTCGAGGAAGAAGCCGATGAGGCCGGTGCGTACAACGACGTTGACGTGCGGCTTGTTTCCGCGTCGGATGTCTTCGATGGTGAAGCTCTCTTCCGGCGGAGGAGGGATGTCCTCCCAGTTGCTCATGACGGCCATGATCAGCGGGCTTAGTTGTGAGCTTTCGTTTTGGTGTTTTGGGGGAGATTCTGGTTGCTCTTCCTCTTGGAGATTATTTGTATCGGAAGTGTGGTCGTGACAGGTTGCGGATTCTTCTTGGATTCTTACTCTATAAATTCCAAATGTGCGTTTGAATTTCCTCTATTCAAAACGGACGATAGTATTAAAGCGTTACGTTCGTTACCAGTTGTAAAGCACAAGATGGCATAGCATATTATCAGAAGCTGAATATTCTATTCAATCCTCTATCTAACGCTATTCTAGCCATCTGACCCATGGACAAGTGATCAAGGTCCGTTGATTTGTTTTGTTTTCCATGGACACGGCTTCACAATCATTCTTTCTATCGCAGCCCAGTTTGACGCACTACAAACAACAGGTGATAGTTAATGTTTACACAGTCACCTTGGTATTCGACCACACAAACGTAAGGCTATTGTTCCGTTCTCAGAGATTAGAGTAAGGAGCTCAATCAGCCACTAACTTATATCTCGTTATTCCATAGTGGCAGCTTTCTGGAAGTTGCTGTGTGTATGAAGCGAGTTTAAAGGAGTGTAGTCAGTCTATGAGATTTGCCATCGGACGCTGCGGCGACATGGCACTTAACTAGTTACATGCATCCAAGTCTCATATCTGCTGAGTAACTTAACCCACATTACAGATATTACTTCAAGTGTATCAATCACGCCTTGCTGAGGTCTCACAGTGATGCTGTCCATCACTTGGAGCTTACTGTGCAAATAGTTCATCCAGACTCTACACAACAGCTACGAGTGAAATGAAACGACCCCAGCTGGTCTACTGGAAGTCTCTGATTTAGCTATGCATTTCGTTTAGACGCTTCAGGTTGTTTGAAATATCCCAAATTCTAAATCTAATTCAGCTATGTACAGGCCCAAGTGAGAAACTCCATGTCATAAAGTCATTATCAACATGCAACCGATATCTCAGACTATGCGTATCTATGCACCATCGGCGGGACGCTGGGAATTGGCGTCTCCCCCATTGCAGTTGGCGGATGAGATACTCCAGGTCCATCAGCAAACGGATTGTTCTTTTGTAGTCGTTTCCCGCCTTTTCTCTTGCTCCTCCGCACACACGCCGTAACTATGCAAACTGCAATGAGTATAACAATGGCACCTCCCACTGATGCAGAAGTAGCAATCACAGCGGTCTTGTTTCTGTCGAACCAACTGTCGTCAGAGCCTCCACCAGAACCTCCGCCGTTGTCATCGTTATCGCACTCTTGTACATCCTCAGGGCATTGGCTCGACGATCCATCGCACGTCTCCTCGGGGTCACAGGACGCAGTGCTTTCTCTGCAGACTCGACCGCTTTGCGCAATCTGACACTGATCTGTACAACAGGCATCTGAAGCAGGATCGCATTCTGCGCCGCTTCGAAGCTGGCATGTCTCAGGATCGCAGCACGAGTCTTCAGAACATCCCAACTCGCCACCGCAGTCGCATGCCTCGCCAGGCTCGACTATCCCGTTGCCGCATTGGCTGTCGTTGATATCGGGGACGTCATCCTCGCTGACCAGACAGCTCGTATCGATTCTTCTATCTCCAATCGCCGCACAAATCGTCCCGATGGTGCAGGGCGAGAACCTTTCAAGGTTCCGTGCACTCCGTGGGTTCATGATATACTGGGCCCCTGCATCGCAGGTAGACGCGCTGAGGGGACAGCAGCTGTCGGATGGAGAGTTGCTGGAACCGCAGGTATCAGATGTGCAGTCGTGGGATGCTCCGAAGTTATGTGCCAGCTCGTGAGCAAAGACTTGCCACTCGGAACCAGTACGGACAACGACGTTGGTAGCAGCAACAGAGCTCCGACCTCCTCGAAAGGACCTTGTTCCTCCAGCGCTGCACAGGTTGGCAATCCAGGCCATTCCAACCGCAGAGCCGCTCTCGCAGGAGCTTAGCAAGGTCCATGCGGCGTTTGAGTCGCGAAATCGATTCCTCCACTCGGAAAAGAGTCTCAGTCGGTCCGAGATATCAATGTCGGCCGTGCAAGCTCGGTTCCACGGATTTGCATCCGAGGCGTCTGAAGGACAGGAAGATGGGCTGATGGTCAAGTTTCGAATAGCCAGGGAGATGTTGAAAGTGTCTTCGTATACTTGGGAGGCGATGTTGACCTGCGAGATGATGTTCTCCCGGGCATCATCTACTGAGTCGAACTCTGCAGTGTAAGTACAGTCTGTTGTGATTCCTATCATGGCCACGAGTCTTGAAGTTGGGCATCCACTAGTAGAACCGATCCTGTCCGTTGGATCGAACCCGTCCATGTCTCCATCCGGGTCCAAGTCATCTTGTCGGCGAAAGTGGTCAAGAAGGCCGTGGCGTGGTGCATCTCGCTCTTGGTACGATGGGGCAGGAGATGAGTAGCGACGGTCGAGTTGAAGGTCGGAAGTATCTGCTGCGCACAGCGTCGCATTTGAAAAGGATCGCTGGGAGATGGTCTCGTGCTCGACAGTATCAGAGTCTTTCCAAACCACCATGTAAGGGAAATCGACCTTGGGGAGGAGGTCTGCTCGTTCGAGTCGTACGTTGCGCAAGTTCGAGTCAAGTGAGATATGGTATTGATCTCCATCCAGGGTAAAAGCGCCTTCCAGTAAATGCTGCCATCCCCGAGGCCGAAGCATGATCCGTGTCCAGCCTACCCTTCTCCATGTTGAAGATTTGGTAACAGTAACAAAAGCTTCTCCTTTGTACAGTAGTGGCGGGCGAAGATTTACAGGCTTGGAGGAGTCATGGCTTCCGTCAAGTCCAAGTTGTTGTACGTCTGTGAGATGAGAAACAACGTTGCGGCTTGGTTGTAGATCCAGTCGAATTCTTTGTCGTTCGGTATGTAAAGTAAACTCGACTTGAAATATCGATTCTGAGTTAATAGTCTTTGGATTTTGGGAGTAATGTAGATCCTCTATTATTGATATTTGGCTGATTGGGCTTCTGGCTATCGACAGTGCTAGATGAAGTATTTAGCCACTCGTCTCTCAGATAAGCTATTCCAAAACTTACCTTGCACTTGCAGCTGCAGAGAAAGGAATAGTAGCAGACAGAGGAATAAGCCCGGGGGAGTCATAATAAGGAACATATGCGTAGAGGCTATCTTGCATATGGTGGTACTCACGGCGAAGTGAGATGCCGCATGTATTTAAACCAACCAACCCGAAACTGTCTCACGGGTTGATCCACGATGTTCAAACGGCCAAGCCCGTCTATGACACGAGCACTCAAAGCATAAGAGCCTTGGCCAACCAGCGCCGACAGCGCCGACATCTCTTGGCGTCTTGGACTTGAACCAAGCATGCTAAGCCACCCTGGCCTCGTCATGGGGAACTCTCGGCCGGAGTTGCGGGATAAGTCCATTTTTACGAGTGGGATAACTTATGCAGCACTTTATTTCACCGTTTTTGGTACCGATGCCGTTGCGTGGCTTTGCTCGAATGTAATAACTTAGATATCTACTCTAACATAGGTTGAGGATATGATCATATTCACGAGTTACGTACCCAAAGTATCTTCCACAACAAATACTTAATTGTTTGCCCACAGTGACTAACTTAGTCACCCCGTATACCTAGTCTAGATATTAAGCTTAAATGGAATCAATTGAGGCCGGATCGGGCTGCTAACAATGTGCTCCGTATACATCTTAAGTCCGAGAGGCGAAGATCTGAATCCACTCAATGACACTCAAGCTGACGTACGCTCTCTTGGCGTGGAATTGTCAGCATCACAAAGACGCAGTCTCTTCTGTCCCTACACCCTTGTTGAACAACCGGCATTGGGACTCGGGCTTTTGTTAGGGTTAAAGCCAGGTATTTGGGGAAACGGCCAATGGCATCGGATATTCCCGCAACTCCGATTTATGATGCGGCTTTATCCTCGTGCTATCGAAGGAGAACGCCGACTGTATGGAAAGCTCCTTGGGTTGGAAGAATCAACTAAATATCGTGCATTTTGGTGATTGGCAATCTCCACTGGGAGACCGCCCAAGAGATCTCACGTCGATCCTACAAGGGCCTTAAACTTTTTATGTTTAGTATCGTAACTTATATGAGTAGGTACAGACATATCGTCTACAGGAACGCCCACTAACGTAGTAACCTCCAAGGCAGCCTGGAGCTCGAGACGGAGCTACGTTACGCTAAGGCGTAGTTTTGCAACTTCTTACTAGTCCTCCAGCTCCGTGACTGGCCTCATACACAGCACGGATTCCAAATAGGCGGGCTAAGTTGAGGTGCTTAATTCCCAAGTTAAGATCTCTTCCGCTATTGACAAGTACCATCCCACCCTATATTCAAATACACTTGACTGGTACGAACTAGTTACTATACTGTATATAATCACCCTCATCGTCATTCGAGTCATCCAATATAATCACGGCAGCACGATGGCAACTTCTTCCGAGAATTACTTTCAAGAAATATGGGAGCTAGTCTCAACTCATACTTGAGGAAAATCAAGTCATAACAATTTGAATAGCTCAGCTAATTCGTTGATGTTTCTTTGTTAATTCTCTTCAGAAAGGTAGATAGATGTCCATTTAGGTACTTTAACTCCGTAATGGTTGGGTGTTGAAGAAGGGTACTTTATGCTCCAGAACTACAGATCAAACTGGCGAAGGATATCTCTTTCATTTAGGGTGGACTCCGAGTTTATCTATAGCATATATTCAGTAAATAAGTTAAAAGACAAAGGTGCATTTATGCTAATCCTGCATGGCTATCATCAAAGATACCTAGGTAGGTTTATGCATAACCGGCTGCTAACCTTGGCACGTGGCCCCACCCCCATCATGGCCCCCCCAAACACTTGAGCTGCTGCCAACTGAGCCTCCAACCTCCAACCTACATCATCAGCTGTTGGAGTCTTTTACCAGACAATTATACACCATGGCCGGCGACGGCATCAGATTCCGCGATGTCAGCGGTTATCTAATTCTCCTAATAGCAGTCTCGACACTGGGGTCACTGCAGTTTGGCTTTCACTTGGTGCGTTTCGATTCATTACCTCCAGTCCTCAGCACAGGCATTTGATGACCTTTGCTTGGACAATCGATATCTTATATCCCCCCTGGGCCTGGCTAATAAAATCAATAGGCTGAGCTCAACGCGCCTCAAGACGTCATCACTTGTCGTAAAAAGTCCATCTCAACCCTTGTCCAACTCCGAGCCATGGTCACATCCTCGAAACCGAGCGACGACGATACCGACCTCTTTTCCCACTGCATTCCCATGAACGAGGCAGCCTTTGCAACCATCTCTTCAATATTCACATTAGGAGGTTTACTGGGAGCCTTGGCTTCTGGTCCCTTCTCCTCGCGACGCGGTCGTCTCCCTGCGATGCGCATCACTGGCCTGTTGTACCTGTTTGGAGCTGTTATTGAGACAATCGCCGGGAGTGTCTTCGTCATGGCCCTTGGCCGTCTTATCTCTGGTGTCGGTGCCGGAGCCTCAACGGTGGTTGTGCCCCTCTACATCAGCGAGATTGCGCCGCCCAACGGTCGCGGCCTCTTTGGCTTCATGACCCAGATCTCCATCAATGTCGGCATTCTGGCTGTGCAGACTCTTGGATACTTCTTGAGCTATGGGAAGGCCTGGCGGTGGATTCTTGGCTCTGGTGTTTTTATTGCGGCAGCACAAACTCTGGGACTATTAGCCGTACCTGAGAGTCCGTCGTGGCTGGCTGCGCGAGGAGATTCGACCAAAGCCAAGAGGACTTTGCAAAGGATACGCGGCAATGGGCATGATATCCATGAGGAGACCGAGGCTTGGAGGTCGGATGAGCAGGAGGCGTCTGAAGAGGAGGGTCTGCTTCGGGCTGACTCAATCTCCGAAGCGACTCCAGCAGCCACCAAAGACCCTGTTGAACATCTAGGCTTCTTTCAGGTACTAATGGATCCTCACTACAGGCCAGCCATCATCGCAGTTGTTGGCATCATGTTTGTCCAACAATTATGTGGCATCAACTCGATCATCATGTACTCGGTCTCTCTCCTAGCCGATCTGCTCCCGGTTTCCTCTGCGCTGCTCACCATCCTCATCTCGGTTGTCAATCTCATCACCACGATAGCTTGCGCTCCTCTTCCCGATCGTCTCGGCCGCAAAACATGTCTTCTCGCTTCAATTGTCGGCCAAGGTACGAGTGCTTTCGTCCTGGCACTCTCAATCGTCTTTGGCACCAAGATCCTCTCTGCTATAGCTGTTGTCATCTTTGTTGCCTTTTATGCCGTTGGCCTTGGCCCTGTACCATTTATTCTTGCTTCTGAGTTAGTTGGGCAGGAGGCTGTTGGAGCTACACAGAGCTGGTGCCTCGCGGCAAATTATATTGCCACCTTTCTTGTCGCGCAGTTCTTCCCCATCATCAACACGGCACTGAACAACTTACTTGGTGGCCATGGATGGGTCTACTTTATCTTTGCGGCGCTCGCTGCCGGATCGGTGATATTCGTCTCTTGGAGCGTGCCAGAGACGAAAGGCAAAAAGGATGCAGATGAGGTCTGGGGCAGGACACGACGTGTCGATTGAAGCACAGTGCTGAGTTGTGGCCAAGTGGCTTTGGGGAACCTGGGAGATGATAAAAGCTTATCACATGGTAGCTCAGGGTCGGCTTATTTTACCTTGGGGTCCTTATTTGATGGCCTTCACTATTTGTTTCCCATATTTTGCTGAGCGTTCTACTAGTGTTGTCACGTACAACGAGTTCTTTATCTACGGAAAGCATAACAGGCTAGGTGTTTACAAGTATGAAATAACGGATAATGGGCTCCACTGACTTGAATATCATCGAAAGGTCCGTTTGCTGCGAATCATCTGCTCCAACTGCATCACACCCGCCTTGACTCCATCGATGATGTACACGAGATTACCGTCAGCTTTACCATACATCTCGATAGCACTCGAGCGGATAATGTCCTCTAAACCCGCCATTCCTCCACAGCCCATCACCACACACGACACTTGGCCAAAGCTGAGCAGACGCTGGGTCGCTTCCTTGAGCTTAGCTCTGACCTCCTCAGGCGGAACCGTGTGGAAGTCGCCGGCAGTTAGTCCAGATGAATAGACGCCGGCAAACTTGCTGTTGGCACCATCCTTCTCCTGGCCGAGGAAGTTTTTGACACCATCAGATAGATGTTCTTCCCAGAACTTACCTGTCGTGACAATGCCCCATTGACCGGCATCATCTGGCGCTGGCATGAGCGACAGGGCTGTCAAGATGCTGGCTTCAAAGATACCCGTAACAGCGAGATGGCGGTACCTGGCCAGCTTAGACACAAGACAGTGGACGCTGAAGCAGGCGACTAGCACAGCGTCGTACTTGTCTGAATCGAGCTCCTCTTCAATCTTCGGGTCATCAAGGACTGTTTTTGTGCTGGCGTCGATGCCGTCTTGGTCGTTAATGCTCCCAGGAGCAGTGCTTGGAGGAGCTGTATAGGTATAAATTTCAACGGACTTTGGAGGATATCAGCCTATGTAGAAGTATAGTCTCTTTTGACCTTTTATCTCGTACGTCTGAGAGAGACATTTGGCGGATAGCATTAGCCATGCCGTCAGTCATGGTAGTGGATGAGTTGGGGTTTAAGACGAGTATGCGGAGGTTCCGCCGGAGGTAGCGGACTTCAGACATTTTGAGAGGTATAAACCTGGTGAAATGGAAACTGGTGAGATTTGAACTGTTAGTTGCACGAGCCTGAAACTATCTCACTGTGCAAACAGAAACGTCTATGCCCAGCGGAATGACGGACGATGATGCAGCATGATCATGCATCGCGGGGCGCCACGTGATCCGCCTCAGCCACCTCTGACGACGGTCGGCCAAGCCAACCCCACCACTGACGAACACCTCAACCTCCCCCCAAGCTCGTGGTGATAGCAACACCGCAACTCTCAACCTCAGCCTCAGGATACTTAGATAGAGCTGCCACCTTGGGCTATCGCAAAGATGGCCAATCCTCCACCCATTGGTAAGCTTTACGATATTACCTCGAAAGCTCCGGAGCTCGGGGCGCCCCTGATTCGTCAAGCTGACTTCAATGCTACCGCCCAGTCCTCGACGGCGGAACCGGTTTCCTCAAGGTCGGATATGCCGCGCAGAACTTTCCCGAGCACCAGTACCCGTCCATCGTGGGCCGACCGATCCTCCGGTCCGAGGAGCAGACGGACAGCGATTTGGTGATCAAGGACATCATGTGCGGTGACGAGGCCGCCGCGGCCCGAACGATGCTGCAGATCAGCTATCCCATGGAGAACGGCATCGTCAAGAAGTGGGATGACATGGAGCACCTCTGGGACTACACTTTCTTTGAGAAGCTCAAGGTGGATCCTCAGGGCCAGAAGATCCTCTTGACGGAGCCGCCTATGAACCCGCTCAAGAACCGGGAGAAGATGTGCGAGGTCATGTTTGATCGATATGGATTCGGCGGTGTCTACGTTGCGATCCAGGCTGTCCTGGCTCTGTACGCGCAAGGTGAGTTTGCAGAATACCACTTAGTCTGCTTTAAGTGCGACTTTGAAACTAATGGTTGGATGCGGTGTAGGTCTCAGCTCGGGTGTTGTTGTCGACTCGGGTGACGGTGTCACTCACATTGTCCCCGTCTACGAATCAGTGGTGCTCAACCACCTGACAAAGCGGTTAGACGTGGCCGGCCGCGATGTGACGCGCAACCTCATCAAGCTGCTGCTGCGACGTGGCTACGCCCTCAACCGAACGGCCGACTTCGAAACGGTCCGCCAGATCAAGGAGAAGCTATGCTACGTGTCATACGACCTGGAACTCGACAAGCGCCTGAGCGAAGACACGACGGTGCTGGTGGAGGACTACACGCTGCCGGACGGACGTGTGATCCGCGTGGGTAGCGAGCGATTCGAGGCGCCTGAGTGCCTTTTCCAGCCGCACCTGGTCGACAGCGAGTCGCCTGGTCTGGGCGAGTTCCTGTTTAACACGATCCAGTCGGCTGATGTGGACATTCGCTCGTCGCTGTTCAAGGCCATCGTTCTATCGGGCGGCAGCAGCATGTACCCAGGCCTGCCGTCGCGGCTGGAGAAGGAGCTGAAGCAGCTGTGGCTGACGCGGGCGCTTCAGGGCAACCCAGAGCGGCTGAACAAGTTCAAGGTGCGGATAGAGGATCCCCCGCGACGGCGGCACATGGTGTTCCTGGGCGGCGCGGTGCTGGCCAACATCATGGCGGACAAGGAGAGCATGTGGGTCACTAAGGCCGAGTGGGAGGAGCAGGGTCCGCGGGTGCTGGAGAAGCTGGGGCCGCGATAGATGTGCTGCTTAGCGTCGTGAGATAGATTAGGAGGATACATTGGTGTTTGCGATGTTGGGTGTAGGTAGACAGCAAGAAAAGACATGAGCATTTACATTGCGCCACCTGATGGAAGTGATTATAATACGGCAGCGGTGAGTATGTATGAAGATGAACTATGTTGTTTCACTATGCACAGTTGACTAGACACCATACGTACATAAGCAGTAAGACTACACTTCAACCAGAGATGAGACTTTGTATGAAGGAAGCATCATTGCTATCTACTATACGAAGTACATGGGGGTCAAAAATTGGGATAAACTAACTAACTAGCAAGAGAGCAAAAAGTCATGATGAGAGTGGGATTCGAACCCACGCCTCTTGCGAGACTGCGAATCGTCACTGGTTTGCATGAAACCTGAACACAGCGCCTTAGACCGCTCGGCCATCTCACCTTGTCGTCAACTATTCCAACTTTGCCTTGTGGTGTTGAGGGCGGGGTTTAGTCGTTACAGGCCGAGCATTGACGAGCTCATTAAAGTTGTTCTGCTAAAGCCTGCAGTACTGTGATTAAATAAGTATCGAAGAAAGAAAGGAATAAATCTAAAGTTAATAGATCCGGCTCTGGAAAGCTGAATGCTTTCTTGGCGCTGTTGATTATGGAAAACGAAGTTTGTCGATATCTCTGAGTAGGTAGTCCTTAGTCATCGCCCGTCTGCATAGAGTTTCTCAACATGATAGGACAATCTTGACCAACCATGCAGACACTCAACTTTACCTCACCCTCTCATCCCATCTCTTGTCCATCGATATATTCATTGTCAACGATATCAGCGATATCCCTTTGACTTCGGTTCAAATTGGACGCTTAGCTATCCCCCACAGTTTCCGACTCCGCACGACCACGACCCCATCTCGCTTGGTTCTTTGTCCTGTCTCGGCAGAAACAGACGGGATCCGCGCTGCGCTGCTTGTACTCTGTACTCCGTAACCTACTGCACATCCACATCGCGAACGCAACTAGCAGCGGCCATTCTTCCGATCACTCTTCCCCGCGTTTACCCAGTTTGACAACTCATCGGCCCTGCATTAACTAGATCTGACCATCTCAGTGCGGGGAAAGACGAGGAACTCACTTCGCCGTCACCCGGCCCGCGACGCTGAGTGGGTGAACCTTGCGATCAACAACCCTTAACACAGTAGCTTCTATCCACCCTGCGGGCTTCCTTCGCTTGCTAAATGAGCAGAACGAATCCGCCTTCGGGGGCATCGGGCCCGGGATCCGTCGGCTTGGGCGGCGCCAGGGGAACGTTGAAGCGGAGCGTCCAGGCGACATTTGAAGGTGTGTTTATCCGTTCTCTTTATCATCTTCTTCTTGCTGTTGGCTCCCTCGTTCTGCTTGTCTCGCCTATCTAAGTTATACTACCCTTGTCGTGTATGTCATCCAAGGACCACATCCCCTTTAACTACTCCTTTGCGGAACGTTTTTCCTACTCCGGCATTACCTTTTTTCTTCATCGTGTGTCGCCATTTTATTACCTTTTTGCGGCGGAAATACCATTTGCCCTCGCTTCGCAGGCTTTCCCAACGGGGAAAAAGAGCAACCTGAGGTGTCGAGATTTCGGCGTAATAGTGTGGCCCCATGTTTAGTTAACGACTTGCCTGACTCGACCTCATCGACAACTTTACGACTTTTGTTGGGTTGAGCATCTCGTCATCAATATTTGGCATCACTTTGCGTTGTTTTCCCTCTTTAGCTGTCATCTTTGACTTTGTTGCCGCCCTCCTGTATCTCTTAATCACCATCTTTCGCCTAATATCTGTCCTTATCTAACGTCATCCCCGTCATTCTCTCTCGACGCTGTTTGATACCAAGTGGTTCAATTCAGTTTTGGAGACAAAGAGCCGAAGCAGGAAGGTCGTTCAGGCGGACATGTCTTTCCGTTCTCACATTGGCATCGGCTTTCCAACTCACGCTTATCAAAAACGGCATGTAGAACCTCACGATCGCTCTACTGGCTATCAGCCCAAGGTCCGAATCACAGACCGATATCGCATTATCGGTTTCATCAGTTCCGGTACCTATGGTCGAGTGTACAAGGCTGTCGGTCGCAATGGAAAGCCCGTGGGCGAGTTCGCCATCAAAAAGTTCAAGCCCGATAAGGAGGGAGAGCAGATCAGTTACACTGGCATCTCCCAGAGTGCCATCCGTGAGATGAGTCTATGCAGTGAGCTGCATCACGGCAACGTTATCCGGCTTTGCGAGATCATGCTCGAGGACAAGTGCATTTTTATGGTATTCGAGTACGCCGAGCACGACTTGTTGCAGATCATCCATCATCACACTCAGCAGCCGCGACATCCGATACCACCCGCCACAGTCAAGAGCATCATGTTTCAGCTCCTCAACGGCTGTCAGTACCTCCACACCAACTGGGTCCTGCACCGAGATCTCAAGCCCGCTAATATTATGGTCACCTCGTCTGGTGAGGTCAAGATTGGCGATCTGGGCCTTGCTCGTCGCTTCGATAAGCCTCTGCACTCTCTCTTCAGCGGCGATAAGGTCGTCGTGACCATCTGGTATCGTGCCCCCGAGCTCATCCTCGGCTCATACCACTATACACCTGCCATCGATATGTGGGCCGTTGGCTGCATTTTTGCCGAGCTGCTATCCCTCCGGCCCATCTTCAAGGGCGAGGAGGCCAAGATGGACAGCAAAAAGACTGTTCCTTTCCAGCGTAACCAGATGCAAAAGATCATGGAGATCATGGGCGCGCCAACTAAGGACAAGTGGCCGCTCCTCCCCACCATGCCCGAGTATCCCCAGCTCAACACGCTTGCCAACTCGATGGCCTCTTCTCATCATGGCCACCATGGCCACCACCACCATTCCCACCACGGTCATTACGGCTCTCGCAACCCCCCTCCGGCTCCAGCCGGGTCAAACCTCGAAAAGTGGTACTACACCACTATATCCCACGCCGGTGCTCCCGGCTCCAACGCCAACCCCCCGCTTGCCTCTCTCGGGCAGGAGGGCTACAGGTTGCTAGCTGGACTGCTCGAGTATGACCCACTCAAGCGTCTGACGGCTGCCCAGGCCTTGCAATCTCCTTTCTTTAGCACGGGTGATCGCGTCAGCGCAAACTGCTTTGAGGGGTTGAAGACTGAGTATCCACATCGACGAGTGAGCCAGGACGACAACGATATACGGACAAGCAGCCTGCCAGGGACGAAGCGAAGTGGGTTGCCGGACGATTCTCTTGTACGGCCAGCTAAGAGGATGAAGGAATAGCGCTCGTCCAGGAAAAGGTTTATTAAGGTACCTCAACGTTCACACAAACGGATATGTTTGAGAAGAAAGGCTGAAGCTGCGGAGGACGGCTCAGTACAGGTCTTACTACCAAGGGCCATGGAAGCATAGCATGGCGTTACGGATGGCTTTACACAAAGAGGTTGGGTCATCTATCAGATATGGATAATGGCATGATTACGGCGGATAGGGTAGACACATGGATAGATACCCGGCGTTTGAGTAGATGAGATTTCAATAGATCAGTGTTCCTTTGCAATCTGCACAAGGTCTTTGCAAGACAATTTAAATCACAATACCAGCACGCGTATATATCATGGCACCTTAGGACACATGTAAAGATCCCCGAGAAGCGGAAAAGGGGATACCATATCATTATTACAGAGATACATAAAAAGCGGGGAGTCTTTCATAACAGGAAAACAACAAATTTCTTTCTTTTTTACCACAAAAAAACAAGGATATGAAAACAAGAACATGACGGCGAAATAAGAGAGGAAAAGCACAAAACATGGCCCTCTGCCTGTTTCTGTATCTCTCTATCTGCTCTCAACCTCCCCACGTCCTAACCTCCCCCCTCCAAGTCCCTCTAGCAGAAAAAACAATAATAATAACAAGGTAAGATTCGGGTATTTCGGTGAGTGGCGGGTTGTAGTGCAATGATGGGAGTGTGAGCTACGGTTGTGTGGTTTGGGGCGAGGGGGTGTGTCTTTCCCGAGATGCGTAGCAAGCCGAGTTTGTGGGGATAGGAGGACTTCCCCCATTCTCTAGCCGACTGAGTTCTTTGGGTATGGTGGGATAAGGAGGCGGGACGGAGTCGGGAGCCCAGTCGTCGTCGTGGTATCGGTTGGAGAGAAAAGGCATCTTTCATGCCCTACTTCTTAGCCGGAGCAGGCGGCGCCTTGACGTTGTTGGACAGCCAGGCCAGGCCCTCGAGCAGACCCTCGCCCGTGGTGGCGCAGCTGGGCACCACGTACCAGACCTTGTCCTTGAGCTTGGAGAGCTGGAGGGCCTCGGTGACTTCTTGGGGTTTCATGGCTGTGGCTGTTAGCTTATCCGGTCATATACTGATGAGGTGTGGTAGGGAACTCACCCTCTGCCAGATCCTGCTTGTTGGCGAAGACGAGTAGTAGACTATCCTTCATCTCGCGGTCGTTGATGATGCGGTGTAGTTCTTGCCTGGCCTCTTCCATGCGGTTCCGGTCGGATGAGTCGATGACGAAGATGAGGCCCTGGGTGCCTATCTACTAGTTAGCCCAACACCGTCTACACCTTTCTGCGCATGTATCTCCCACTCACCGCTAAAGTAATGCCTCCACAGAGGTCGGATCTTGTCCTGGCCGCCGACGTCCCACACGTTGAACTTGACGTTCTTGTACGTGACCGTCTCGACGTTGAAGCCGACCGTCGGGATCGTCGTCACGTCCTGGCCGAGCTTGAGCTTGTACAGGATCGTCGTCTTTCCCGCGGCGTCGAGGCCCAGCATCAGCAGGCGCATCTCCTTTGATCCGAAGATCTTGCCCATCATCTTGGAGAGTTGACCGCCCATTGTTGCGGCGGCGGCTTTTGTATGTGTTGGGTCGACGCGCGTGTGGTTTTGTTCGGGAGGGGGGGAAAAAGAGGGTCGGGTCTTTTGCGTTGCTCGATGCTCGTCGGCGTGGGTTTTATGGTGTGATGTGGAGGTTCTCTCGTCTTTTTGTTTTGGTGTTTCGTTTCAAAAAAGGGTGCTCCTACAACTGGCGCAACAGGTCGGTCAGGTCGGCTACTTCTTGTGCGTGTACTCCGTACAACAGAAAACATCAGATTATGAAAACAGGAACTCACCGTTTGATCTTGCGACAATACAAAAAGCACAGGGTCCTCGATTAAGAACAAAACGTGGCTGTTGACTTTTTTGGTTGCTGCTGATGGATTTCTGGAGCTTCCCAAACAAATCCCGATATCTCACGTCGGTCGTTATCGCGCTTTCGTTATCGTCGTCCTCGTTCACAAGTACGTAGCACAAATAAAGATACAACAATGATAACTCTCGAGCAAACAACGGTAGGGTTACAGAGTACTTTACCAGTACTTAGCTGACCGTATCTCTCCCCCGTCAGGGGAAAGAGTAGGGAAAGGCCCTCCCCCCCAAGGGAAGCGATCCCATTACCCTTCCTCCCCCTGGTCTGAGCCTCTCTCGGACTAGTGCCGCACGGGGCAACGGCCGCCTGCAGGGCCACCACTGACGGGCATCTCCAGCGAGCCTCTCAGCGGATTGGTCCGCCCGCTGAACCCCTGCGAGGTCCCTGAAATGAAGTGCCCCGTGCCCTGTAAGGTACCCGTCCCTGTTCCCCCGGGCGGCTCAAAGTCCAGCCAGGTCCTTGAGCGAAGGTACCTGACGATTCACCGTAGGGCCGCACCGGACGAGGTCACTTTAAACACTCTGGGGGGGTCAAAAAAGTACACCGGACCTGTTTGGTTATGTCGTCACCTTAAAGATCCGATGTTTTATTTGACCCACACGACACTTCAGAGTTCAGTGAGTGGAACTGTCATATCCGATGTAGGTGACGATCCTCCTAGTCTCGAGACTAACACAAACCATTTTCGACAGTGACATTAGATTATATTAGCGACGGGTATAGCAGTGATGCTTGTTGTTTACTATTACTGTTCTATCAGGCATGAGCATTGCGTCGCTTACGGACACATTGGGCTATCCTCATTTCAGCCCTTCAACACCATCCATCTATCTACTCCGTATTTCCCTTCGCAAGACGCCAAACCGGGGACTCGTAGATATCCGCATGTATCGTTGGCTCACTCTCCTATCTATAACAGCGTGTATCCAACATCTCAGGCCCTGTATTCAATGACAAACCTCCGCTCAACCTGCTGCAGCGTTGTCAAGTCGTTCTCCCCCTCAAACCTCATGTTGACCCTGCCGTCGGCGTCCATACTATGCACCTCGGCCTTGTAGAAAGTAGTTGTGTTTGGGTACAGTGCCAGCACGACCTTGCCCGGCTCCCAGTCCTTAAGAGTGCTGGCCTGGCTCTCGGGCGTGATCGGAATCATGCTGCTCGCGCTCGACCGGTACTCTTTCTGCTTGCTTTGATCTTCCGGCTCGATATCAAGCACCTTGTACCGACGGCTCTTACCCTCGCCCAACACCGCCGCCACCTCGCCAAGGATCCAGTCCGATATCTGGTCACCATTGAGTGCTCGGGGCTTAAAGGCAACCGCATCGCCCTTGGAGAAGATCACCTTGGACCTGCTGTGGGCAGCAGACCCAACACCGCTTCCAACTGACCCCTGTGGCTCGACACTATCGGCCTTGGGCGGCATACTGTCACGGTCTCGATCTCGTTCCCGATCCCTAGCCCGATCGCCGTACTTGCGCGAGGAGCCTCCAATGGGGCTGGGCACGGGCGAGTCACCAGCTCCATCAAAATCGTAGAGCGATGAAGCCGCAACCGCCGTGTCCCTGGACTGCCTCTTACCAGGCCCTACCGCAGCAGCATCTGCTTGCTCCTGATTGTGCACCACGGCGCGAAGTATCTTAAGCTGCTCTATCGTGTTCTTGAGCGCCGTTGTGTTGGCATCTGAGTGCTTAACCCCTGTACGGCATAGCTGCTCCATCTTCTGCAACGATTCACCAGGGATCTTCTCCGTGTCCATTACACCAACCTGCTTATCCATGTCGACGAGTTCCTTGAGGCTTTCATTCTCGGCGTTGATACCGGCAACGATATCCCCAATTTGGCTCTTGCATGATTCCCATATCTGTACCTCTTCGCCGTGCGAGTTTCCGTTGTTGCGATTGGACGCCCGTCCACTTCGGTTTCGTTGTGACATGTCGCGACTGGAGCGCTCCGGCCTTGCGGTCTCCGGTTTCGGGGTGTTGTGTGTGGGCGGCGGTTCGCTCCTCGGTGATCTTTTGGGCGTCGGCGCGTCCGACGCGATGTTCCCGCTGTGTTTCTTGGTCCTCGTCTTGGTCGGACGGTTCGGTGTTGAGTCTCTACTAGACGGGTCCTGGCGCTTGTTGCCTGGTCGTTTCGGCTCCGGCGTATTGGACTGCCGAGGCGAGTCTTGAAAGCTATTCTCCCTCGAGTGCGTACCGCTTCGTCGAGATCCCAGGGGTTTGTGATAGTACGGTCCCAGGTCCTCCTGGAGATTTCTCAGCTCGTCCCTCGCAGGCTTCTTTTCGTTAGCCATCCTGCCCCGATACCATCCGCCTAAACGATATATCGCAATAAGAATCAATCCAAGAAAAGAGAAAGGAAAAACAGATGATTTGACATCCAAGAAATAAGAAACCCCAAGTTCCCCAAGTGTACGATATTCGGAGGGAAGAAGACTAACCTGAAGAGAAGAGGCCCAGGTAAATGAGCGGCCCTAGGCGGGATGGTATGGGGAAGGGAAGGCGGCTAAGACAAAACGCGCCAGTAAGGGACGACAGACTAAGGTAGACAAGAAGAAAAGGAGGGGAAAGAAGAAATAACAGCAGGGTATCAACTCATTTCACGCTGCAGCGGAATCAAAGTTCATCCCGCTCATGGACTGGGTATCATGTTGTCGTGATGCAGGCTCGAGGTAAGTTGGAAGCCGATGATGCGACAGGCGCATGGGGGTTGGTGGCAGAATGGAGGGCGGTGAAGCGGATGAGGAGCAGTAAGTTTGATTACCGATTTAGGCAAGTTGTTTAACTACCTTAGTGAACTTAAACTGCGTAAGAGCGATTAGCGGAGGGTGCGAATTGAGCGAATCAACTGTATTTACACTGTAAGGTATTGGGCTCTGTCTATGTATACCGAGTACAGGTGGGCCAATGCACTAAGATTCAATAACTAGTTACATCTTACAACGAGTGGGCATATTCGGACGAGACATATATAAGCAATATCTTTCGAGATTACACCGAGTTCAGTTCTGTCTAGTATTGATTCATTTCACCCTCGAGTGTTGAAGTCTGACGTTGCCTACATCAGCCGTCTACTTGACTTACACCAACCATCATCATCCGCAGGAACGTCGCTCTCTATAGTAGCTCCCTTTAGCGGTTCGCATTTTTCATATACCTCGACAAAGGCTGGAAGCGAATGGGATATTACGGGTCCAAGTGGAAGCCTGCTAGACCAGAAGTAAGGTATGAGTGCTAGAGTCTGGTAGTGTGTAATGATGTCAACATCATGTCTACAGAAAGGATATGAGAAAGAATCCTTGCCCATTAACTTGAAGGTTGACGTAGATAACTCAACTAAGTAGTCTCTGTTTTTGAACGGAATTATATGGCACTCAATTGCCTATAAGATATACATAATCAATGAGAGCATACAGTATGGCTTCCAGGGGGGATAAGGGGTTGTCTATATAGATCGTGGAGTAAGGGGTTCAAGACACCTCCCTAGTACACATCTAAACACATCCTCTAGTTAATTACAGCCACGAAGATGAATTATCATGATTAAAAATATAGCCACTTCTTTTACCAGTGGTTCAGTAAGCAACACCAATATCACCACGCTCATGTACGCACATCTACTCCTCCCTCTTTACTCAACCACAACCCAACCCTTCATAGTTTTTCCTTGCCGGAGTCGTCAATCTCGCAAAACGCCTTGAACGTTGTAAACTCATCGTCCTCATCGCCCTCGGCCTCGAGCACACACTCAGCCGTGGCACCAACAAAGTACACGTAGCCCTCGGCAATCTCGGCGCTCGTGGGTCCGACTGAGATTTTGCCACGGCCGCTGGTGCAGATGATGATACTAGGTCCATCCAGGGGTTCAAATGTTGCCTTGGCGCCGTCGCCTCGTAGCAGAGTTCGCACCACGCTGAACTCCTCGATGGGCGGGTCGTAGAGCACAACAGCCGAGCCGGAGCTATAGGCTTGACGGTTGAGGGTAGCATAGGGATACTCGGTGGGCGCCATCTTTTGCTCCTCGATAGGCGCAAAGTTGTATGTAAGCATATCAACGAGCGTCGACACATCCTTAAATTTGGGAGTGAAGCCTGCGCGAACAACGTTGTCGGAAGCAGCCATGCACTCCATGATGTCGCCAGAGATATAAGCATGGATATCGTCAGCAACCAGGAATAGAGCCTCGCCAGGCTCGAGAGTGACAAAGTTGAGGAAGAAGAGCACAAAGAGACCAATGTCATCGCCAAATTCGCCGTGGTTTCGCTGAACAAGCTCAGCAAGCGTCTCTCCAGAAGTGGAAGCGACTCCGCCTGCAGCAAAGTCAGAGCCCTCCTTGCTCGCTTGCTCGACAAGCTTGAGGGTCTGCTCTGCAATGGACTCTGCTGACGAAGACATGAGCGCGGCAAACACCTTCTTCAGCAAGGCCTTCTTCTCATCATTAACGCCGTCCTCAGAGTCTTTTGCCACTTGAGCAAACTCTCTAGCAGCGTCGTCGCCAACCAGTGCCCTCAATGATGGTACTGCGTCGAGGAAATGCGCTATCTCGGCCAGGGGCCTGAATCCGCAAAGGCCTTCGAATGGTGTAATGGCAATGGCCATTTCAGGCTTGTGGTTATCATCCGGGTAATTTTTCGAGTCGCGGGCATGAAGCTGCTCGGCGAGTTTCTTGTTTGGGTGTGCCTGGATCGAGAGGGCCTTGTTTATGGAAAGGACTTTGAAGAGAAAAGGGAGCTTGTGGCCGTAGTGGGAGGCGATCGAGGAGGAGAGGAGAGCCTGGTTATCTTCGAAGAGGTCGAGCAGAGATCGGCCGGTGTTGACATCTCGGGAAGGATTCGAGGGGTGAGTACCCATCCACAGCTGCAGAAGCCGTTAGCCATGGAACAGAGCATCAGATACCAGGTCTGAGAGAGCTTGCCTCGGCGTAGGGAGTGTCAGACTCGATCTTGAGGTCATCGGATGGAGTCGCAGCGGCAAAGCGCGCGGCAGCAGAGTCATTACCCTTTTTGCCCCATGCATAAGAGTTGACGCCGCATTGGAGTCGCAGTAAAGGAACCTGCATGTTGGGCAGAATAGCGGTGACTACCTGAGTTGTGTTGAGGGTTGCGACGATGCGAGCTGAAGTTACAGCTCCCGACTACGTTAAGTCGTGGAGATGCCCAGATATGGCACAAAGTGACGGTTCAGGAGAGTTTGCAGCACATAAACAACGTCCAGCTTCTATGCAATCTATAGAGAATAGGGAGAGGATAGAAAAGAGGGAGAGAAGTTGACGAGGGAGGAGGAGGATGGTGGTGTTGGATCAATGACGGAGAGGAGCGGGGGATCGAGCTCGATCAGTTGCTGAGAAAAGAAGCAGACAGGAGTGCATCTATTGTAAACCCACTGTAGCTATAGCGTCTGCCTTGGGGGAAGCCCCTGAAGCTATACCGGAATAGCGCATCCACTACCCCGCTGTGGACCACTTCAGATTGATCATGACGGGAGGCTTAAGTTTCGTTCAGTGTTAATTTAAATGGAAATGGAAGGTGTTTGCGGTTTATACGTTACGAAGTAATCCATCAAGATCAAAATCATCAAGATAACTGCCGTTAGTTTACAAGGCCAATAAGAGGCTAGATTGATCGTAGTTGGTATGGGGCAGTCTGGCTGGTCACTTTGTCCAACACGTATCATGAACACCATTTTATGTTAGATATCATGGAGCTCGCATGGAAATATCCTTCACTTCCATGACCTTTCCCAGCTGGGGATTTCACGGGTAAAGACGAGATGAGACAGGACCCAGCCCCAATAAGAGTATACACACACATTGGTAGTGTATTTCATGTACAGCTGCCTCCCATCATGAGCGCAGAGGTTCATCTCTTCCAACTCCCTATTCATTAATCCCCACGACAAGTCTTCCGTCCTCCCATCATTCTTTTTTCTACCTCTCATCGCTCCTAATTTTCTGCATCAAAAATGTACAGACCCAGTTCCCAATCTCGGTCCAATCCATAGACGTTGAGTCTGATAACCACGTCTAACCCACGCTACAAGATAATTGCCGCGCCATGTCATATGACAGTAAAAAGGAAACAAAAAGGCCAAGAGAAGAAACGACAACGCCACTGTAGCACCACATCAACGCTCGTCTCGCATCCCCGTCAAACGCTGTGCTAACCTCCTCATCCACCAACTCTCCATCCAAGGGCCCCGGAGCCGGGACGATCGATGAGCAGTTCATCTGGGCCCAAAGAAGCAGGTCGATGCAGCCCAGCGAAGCCTTGGATCACAACCTGCGAACGGTTTTCGTGGTCCACTCCCTCCCTGCTCATGTCGAAAACATACTGAAACTCCATGGCCATAGGAATTAGGACCCAGCAGGTTCCAACACACTGCCAAACACCGAAAGACAAAACACACGCTCTGCACCAGGAGAGCCAAGATAAAGACACGGAGAAGTACCTCCCTCAATCTCGAAGTGCCCCCGCACTCTTGCGGTAGTTCTCCTCGCCTGCTTCTTCCCCCGCATCGCCTGGAGGGAGCATGTACGACGCATGCTGGCCGTGCGACATGAACACCGAGGCGCCGTGATGGCCCAGCGCAAACAGCCCGCCGCTGTTGAGGTTGGGCAGCTCGCGCCGCGCCATTGCCGTAGCGGCCGCTGTCTGCGCCGGCGTCGTCGTGTCCGTGTAGCGGTACGTCATGTCGGGAGGTCCAGAGCGCATCGGGTCCGTTACGGGCGCCGTGAACAGCGACGACGTGTCCGGGCCGCCCGCCTGCGAGTAGAGATCGCCGCTGGGGCGGCTGAGCTGTGAGCCCAGCGTCATGGGAGGGTATGAGGACACCGCTGAGCTTGAATGCATGCTGTTGGAGGAGAGGCCCGATGGCATGCTTGACGACTCGTAACTCGTGTAACTCGACGGCGTCTCGGAACCAGCGCTCGCAGGCGATGTTCCCGACGTCGACGCCTGCGAGGACTTGCCACTGCTGCTGCTGCTGTTACTGCTACTATAGATAGAGCCTCCAGAGTCGTTCCGGTACGACAAGGCCCCTGCCGAGCTCGTCACTGACCGTGCCACGGGCGTGGGGAGCACCCTGTCGCCCAGGTTGACTCCCGCTGCCAGGTTCTGGAACGCAAGGCTGGTCGAGTCCGCCGTCACCGTGCCCGGTCGGTGCACCAGGGTCGCCGCGTGAGCCCCGCCGCTGTAGGCGTAGTTAGGCTCTGTGTCGACACAGATGCCGCCAGTCTTGCCTGTCGTCCCGGAGCCGATGCGATAGTTGATGTTGTAGTCAGAATCCTGCACCGCAGGGTACGACGGCGGCGGATACATGGTGTAGTTGATACCGCTGTCCTCGGCGTACCCGTGGCCCCAGGTTGACAGCGGATAGAAGGGCTTTGTGCTGTAAGAAAAGGTAGGAGGGGGTCGGTAGGCAAAGGGGTCGCTCGCCACCATTGGCAACCCGTCAGAATACTGAGAAGCAGTCACTGGAGGAGGCTGAACAACCGAAGTACCTCGCGCCTGGTACTGTCGAGAAGCCTCCAAGCTGTAACTGAAGGGTTCCTGCTTCATGGGTGTCTCTTGTGAAGCAACCTAGTCAACCGTGTAAGCACAGGGCGTCAACGAGGCCATCACCAGCACATACCCTGAGAAATTGGCAAGGCTCGAAACCCGCGTTCTTGCAGTTGGTGCATGGTCCGCCATTACCAGTATCGCCGCTGCACCGGATCTTCCTCTTTCTACATCTCCCACACTGGATCTGCTGTTAGCCCGCTACACAGCCATGTAAGTCTCGCACACCACGCACACCAGGGGAGAAATGGGCTGTAAACCCTAGAGAAGAGCTAGGGAGCAGAAGGGTAGACTCACAGCAACTGCGATCCGCTTCCTCTGAGGCGTCACATCATCGATACCGTCCCTATCGTTCATGATTGTTGTCCGCGTGTCGGCGTGGATGGGGTAGGCAATCGCCCTGCGCTCCGGATACGACGAGTAGGCGTTCATCCTACTGCTGTATCGGCGAACGTCTGCCGGCGAGTAGCAGGTTGGAGTTACCATGCTGTTGCCTATCAAGCCAGCTGAGGCACCAATGGTTGGGATGGAAGAAGAGGAGTGGGGAGTGGCTCAGAGAAGTTGCTGCTCGAGCTCCCTCATCAAGGCTATCAATTGTCTCTGTCAGGTCAACTTCTATCAGTCCAGTAACAAGATCCGATAAGCCTTCCGCCGTGGCCCAAGAAGGACGAGGCTTGTGATATGCCGACGGTAGGTTAGCAAACACTCGTACGTTGGTGACTCCGTAAAGCGTAAGGGTTTGCCCAGATCAAAGTTGCCGTCGTCAAGTCCGGTATCGAGTCGAGTTTGAGGTCAACCCGTCTTCGTATCAAGCTTGAAGTCCCAGGCGTAGCAAGATTGGATAGTTTTGACAGAGTGATCTCAAGATCTGGAAGAGAGAAGAATCAGAGACCGACAAGATCTGCAGTCATGATATGCTGTTATACTCTGTCGGTGCAACGACCTTATACTAACATGACACGGCCGCTGTATATTTGTTTGCCTCACCCAAGGTTAGAGTTACCACTTCCTCTCGTCCAATAAAAGGGAGTATCTGGTCCGGAGGTACGTCGACACGCCCTGGTCCATTCAATAAACGGCCAGCGGAGCATGATTGAGCGCCAGCTCCGTTGGTCTATCTCGTGGATTACAAGTAGACACCTCGTACAACAGATGTCACTTAGTCCGTGGAGTACTCCAACGTCCATGTCCTCACCTGGCCAGGGTATGCATGTCGGACGCTGTCTGGCTAGCGGGTTCCCAGTTACGCGAGGTAGACCTCGGGTGGCTGCAGCATGATGGAGGAGGGTCCAATGCGGCACCAGCTTCCTTGGCCATCTCGTTCATGGGTGAAGCGAGTTACAAACAGGGCTCAAGGCCCCTAGCAAAAGATTGGGGCGTCCAGATCTAGATGACGATCAGATAGAGGCTTTCCCCAGATCGTACCAGATGCGCAGATGGTCCTGTTGGTCTCAGACCTTACCAGTGCCGAAACGAGCCCTCACAATGGCGCCCTTGCTGAGACTAAGGCGCCTGACCTCTCTGAGACATGTTCCTGGAGGCCATCTCAGCCGCATGCTCGTTCGGTCTTTGCACTTGAAGCGAGTCACTGTTCTTCCATAGCTTTTGGGTAGTTGAGGCGAGATTGTGCTCTTGTTGCCATTCGCGTTACGCCGTCAGCCCTTTGTTGGAGCGTTGAGGGCGGCACCACAACGATCGGGCCTCCAGTCGAAATAGCTCATATTCATTTCCCAGTAGCAAGTTTGCCAAACGGTCCTCATTCCTATCGGGGTCCCCAGAGAGTAGAAAGGGATTTCGGAGACAAGTAATGACGAGGCTGCATGCGGCCTGGGGCGAACAAACAGATATCCATTTTGATGAGACCTCGCCGATGCCATGGGCCCACTGATAGAGGCAAACTCGCGACTAGTAAGACACTGTCACAAAACATGATAATCCATATCTGGGATTGCTCTGGACAGGGCTTGTAAAGCATCTCTCCAAAGCCAGGGAGTGCGGAGAGTCTCTCTCGGCTGTCACGCAACGCACGGTCACTCGTCAACAGATGCTGTAAACTTCTTGCGCCTAGCCTGGCTGTGTAACGCGTCGTAGAACCGGCCAAACTCAACGCACTACAGTTCAACACAGTGGTGCTCTCTTAACGCTTCCGTCATCCGAGAAAGTGACCTTTTCTGAGCTCCCGTAGCTGTCACGTTTGTCCTGGACCCTGTCCAGATTCAAACAGCCACCGATGATCCATGGTCGAGAATGCACCGTTCTGTCTTCCTAGACCGGGTACGTGGAAGAGAGACCCTGGCTTTGCCCTTGCTGGTGTGAGCGGCACATATCGAGACTTGGGGGCAGAAAGACACGACGATCTTGCTGCATTGGGTTCATAAGTCGGCAGCAGACAAACGGCTGAGACTAAACTCGATCGAGCAAACTTACTGTAAGTCGTCAAGCAGCCAAAGAGACGTGCATGCGTGTAAATTGGTGAACAATCGGAACGGATCCTGATCAACCACGAATACAACGTCCAAGTCGAGACTGTCGTTCTCCGTACTCTGTTGCTTATGATCATCTCTTTCTCATCTCAATTTCAATCTGTGACGCGGAGTATTCTCTTTTGACGTCCCACTCCAAAATGCAGATTGTGGAGCGTCTCTGTTGTTTGCTTCAACGGCCAAGCCCTTGCAGATTGATCCGAGCCAATCTGCAGCAACACACAAATCACAGTGTAAACGTCGACAAGCCATGTGAAAAAAGAGTGAATCGCCGTGTCAGCCGTTGCACAGAAAAGAAGTGCGTACGTACAGTGCTGCTGAGGTCGGAGGAGATCATTCCGTTACTCCGTTGCCTACGTGGGAACTGTGTTGGTCTTCCGACTTGAGATGCCATTTCCGTGGGCTCAAAGAATGCAAAGGCGAGATGCAGACGACAAGACTGGAGGAGACAGACAGTCAAACAGCCTGCCTCGGTGTGGGTGTAAATATAGAACAGAGCCCTCAAGTCCTCGTTGAGCGCCATTGCAAACCAGACACAATCCTCTTGCCCATGTTCGCAAAAGCAACGTCCAATTTGATAGGAGCATGGCTCCGACAAAGTGCATATTGTTGGAGGCATCTAATCCCTGATCGATCGAGTAAGTAGGAGTTCGGTAAGAAACTCCACATGCTGATGCCCATATGCACGAGATCGCCAAACAACGTGGGGAGGCTGTCTGATTTGCTTCTCTCTTCCGTTGTGGCGTTGCTTCCCAACTACTTACTCGCCTGGCCCATGTCCTGCATCCATCAAGCCACGCTCATTAAGCTCCGCGTTTGTTGTTGTTTCAACATCAGCCCTAGGACTGACGCCTATCATGAGGCTGGCGTTTGATTCGGCCCAGCTTAACTCCCACCGTAGTCTGTACTCTCCATACACAAATGCAACTCAACGGCGTCCGTAGATGGAGAAGAAATTTGGGAAATAGTAATCCGGGATAAAGCACGGGTGAGACTTCTCAACTCCTAATCTGTCAACATAGATCGACTGTACTAGTTAGTAACCTAAGTCCTCGTGTCGGAGGATGGTCACTATTCGAGGTCTCGTCTCGCACTCATGGTGAGAGAATAGAGTAGGCGACGAATAGAAGGGCCAGCAAAACAGGAATCCGTTCCTTTGAGCCCGGTCTGTTTCAATTTGTTCCAGAGCGGAACCTCCTCACTTCGAGAAGGATGCATCATCCTGTATCGAAGCCCCCATCGTCCACACCTTGAGCGACGATATGTCGCGAACGGCCTCTTTCAGTCAAGCACAGACTCGTTTTCATCTTGCTCCTCCGCTTCTTGTCTCCTTGACGTCCCCACAACCCCTCTGAAGCGGCATCCGGCCCGGATCAAGGAAGCAAAACCTCCGCATAGCACCTGACACGGGCGAGCGCGGGACCCAGGACGGAAAATTTTGTCCCAGCAGCGTCCCGAATGGCGATGCTGTCGACCGCGCTGTCATTAAATGGTGTGACGCGTAAAGATGCAGGCTCCCGTGTGTGTTCCCTTGTGACACAGACAATTGGCCCACTTTGTCCAGGGGCTCACTCTGAACGTCTCTGTGGCCCCCCTTCAACACAAAAGTGGTCAACAGTGGCTGGCATGAAGGTCGTCCGGCTGGGCCCGCCGCGTCCAGGAGGAAAAGAGGCACATGTGGCGATCCGAGGCCGCTCTGCTATTGAAACTACGGGCGAGGCCATATGCAGAGAAGAATCTGAAACTCCATTCTTTCAAGGGGTAATACCACAAGGCCTCGTGGGTTTTGTTTGGCGCATGTCGCTTTCCGTGAGGACTCAAAGTGCAGTCAAGCCCAGGCATCCTGCCTCGAGCATTCATCGACAGGCTCTTTGGCCTCCTCTAGTTGCACATCTCGACAAGTCTTGCCAGAAAGATCTCAAGTCCGAAATCCTATGTGTCGGTGTTACAGCATGCGCTATCAAGCCCTCGCTGGCTGGACAGGTTTGAACTTTGGAGACCTTCTTGTCACATAGACGCAGTGGATATGAACCCAGGGGCCATGTATCACCAGAGGCATGATGATGCAATTCTTCAGAGACAATGATCGTCCTCAGGCTCGGAGGCCGGTCCTCGAAGCCCGGAGCTCGTGTTGAAAGATATCGGGATGCGATACGGCCAATCATCACCAACCATCAAGACCAATGCCGAAGAGTGGCTGATCTGAAACGCTGTCTTGAACGTGTCGTCTGCAGGTCATTCCAGCCGCCTGGCCCCTCAGCCCAAACTCATCCACGAAATAAGAACCCTGCCAGTCGATATAGACTAGTAAAGGTCATGTTGAGGTTAGCCCAAGGCTCGACTATAAAACGGAATGCACTCTGCCGTACATTAGCCTTTCAACGTGGTGAAAGCATGGCGGTCTCACCCCCCCGCGTGCCTTGCATGATCTTGACTAAGAGCCGTATCCGCTCGTGTCGTTGACACCGTCGCATGCGCAGCAAGCATAGCCGAGAAGGGTTGTTGATGATTCACAGAAATCAGCTTGCATAAGATGGTTCTTTCAGTATCCTTCTCAAGAGACTGGCTGATACAGAATACAATAACCGGACGTCAAGCCAACTGCGGTGGCGTGGTAGCCCGCAATGCCTGGTCGCCTGTTGGCGAAAGAGGGTTGACGATGCTGGCGCTGTGATCTGCTCAACGTCCATGAACAGAGTTGTCGTGTGTGACAGCGTCTCCAGGCGCTGAGAAATGTGTGGGAGACGCTGCCGGTAAGCGACACTTTGGCAGAAAGAAGATTGGGTGGCCCAGGGATCTTGTCCAGACTGACAGCTGGGGTTGCTCAGCAGCGGGAGGATCTCTTCCCCGTCGACCCACGGCCGTCTATGCCGGTCAGTTCTTCCCATGACAAACGTCGCTCTTGTGCAGGCTGCATGACATATGTTCAGGCTGAAGTTGCTTATTGTCCTTCGTTGCTCATGGCAGAAGTTCCGTCAAAGGACCGCGTGTGGACCGGATAACCATACGGTCTCGCGTGTTATGGATCAACGATGAGGACGAAACGCTTGCTAAATCGATTGAATCATGCTAGGTGTATCAGCCGTTGTGGATGTAGCTTAACCTCCTTCCATGACGCTTTTCACCTCCTAGACTTGCGGTCGTAGTCTTGCCGTCCGTAATAATCCCCATCACGGCCTCGGTCTCTGCGGTTACGGTCTCGATCTCGATCCCGGTCGCGATTCCCATCTCTGTCTCGGCGGTTCCAATCTCGTCTGCTATCCCCACGATCATCTCTTGGTTTGCGGTACCGATCCCTACTGTGGTCTCTCGGCCGTGGACTCCGGCTCCGACTCCGCTGCTGTGCTGAGCCTTCGGGATCGCGAGGTTTCGGTGGAGATATTTCGTCCCTGCGTTGCTCTGGGCCATTCCGCTTCATCCTACCCTTCATTTCCTCATCTCCATAGACCATTCCGTAGTCACCTCCGGTACTCCTCTCTCCTTCTTCACGGTACTGTCGACGCTTCTCCAGCTCATTGACACCTCCCCAGCCGCCCCGGCTAACGTTGTTCCGGCGCTTGTTGTTGGTGTCCTTTCTCCATGTGTCACTCAACTTGCTGACGCTCTGCGAGAAGTCCACATGAATTCGTCGGTCATCGATCAGAACTTCTTGCATCTTGAAATATGCGGCCTCACAAGACGCTTTGTCCTCGTACTCAATGAATGCGTACTGCAAGCTGTCGCCGGTCTTTTGATCCCTAATAACTTCGCAACTCAAGATCTTGCCGAACCGACCGAAAATGAGCTCTAGATCTTCGTCTCCAGTCACCGGGTTCAGCTTACACACGAACAATACGTTCTCTGGTGGCTTCACTTCGGCAAACGGCAGGTCACCCATCATTTCCAGAGTAAGGGCATGGGCTTGGGCTTCACGGTTGCGTCGCCTTCTCTCCAGCTCCTCGTCGTCCACATTGTCGTTTTCGTGCAACGCCGCTTCGTCTGCGATACGGACCGTCTTGAGCTGCTGATCGGTGGGAGGTGGGCTGGCGCTAGGCTCCCGTAAGCCAGGAGGGTCGGGATAAGGGTCATCCAGGA
Organism: Fusarium staphyleae; assembly: GCA_017140175.1. NCBI lineage: Eukaryota > Fungi > Ascomycota > Sordariomycetes > Hypocreales > Nectriaceae > Fusarium > Fusarium staphyleae. The sequence continues at coordinate 18,703 of JADDON010000047.1, read as the reverse complement.
CGACTGTATGCTTGATCCGAATGTCGATAAGAGGGTAGCCCTTCTCGTCCGCAATCGCCTCATTGACCTTTTCCAGCGCATCAAACCCTTCCACAACTTTGCCAAAGATGGCAGCCTTGCCGTCCAAGAAGTCTGTATCCTCGCCCAATGTGATGATAAACTGAGAGCCGGCGACGCGGGTGTCGGGATCAGATTGAAGCGGCACTGTCGCCATGCTGACTGTGCCTCGCTCCAGATGCTTTAGCTTTGGGTGGAAAAAGGCAGGAAAGGTTCGTTGGGACGGGTTGCCGGATATGTGACCCCATATTGAAGAGCCGCCATCGGAATCTTTCGAGAGAGGACCAAGTGGATCGCCAGTTTGGAAGGAAAAGTTCTTTTGGACGGAGTGAACGGGTGAGAAGTTATAGTACTTAATTTTGCAGAGTTTCAAGAAACTAGCTCATATGTCAGTCCAGCAACTCGATGTGCAGCATCGCAGAATCCAACCACTTACTTTTCGCATAGCTTCGGCGCATGATCGACCAAAAGGTCAATGACAACATCGCCCACGCTGGTCTCTAGGAGGACAGACATGGTGTTATCGGTTGCGAGGCGTGTGTATCAGATCGTTTCAGTATCGCGACAGCAGTGTACAAGGAAAAGAGAAGAGCAGGAATTGGTGTGGAGAAGTTCCCATTGCTAGTTGAAGGTTATCACAGCCACTGTCGCGAAGCTTCTGGTGAAGTCGCGTCAAGAGCCGTTGCGCCACTCAGCAATGTGGCTAAGAATAGGCGTGATCACATGACACTCATCGCACTCGGACTCTACAACGTTCTTCTCTTAAGGTACCAAGATCCATTCACTATGTGACTCTATTGTTTTATTCAAGTAAGGCACCTTGATTTCAACTTACAATATATTTAGGCTTACAATACTACCGTTATGCTTGAAGACTATCGAATTTCGATCACCGCACGAGTCAAGTTGAAAGACCATCAAAAGCCAGGCCTACAGCATCACCTGTTAGACATATCAAACTCACTCCTAGTACATGTACATATATTGAGAACAACCACCAGGACAAATAGGAGCTAGTTGATTTACCAACTTCGACAAATTTAGCATCATCTACAATTTTGAACGGGGAGTATCTCAAGGGAGCAACTCTACATACGGAATATGATAGTATCCCTGTCTCCATATTAGTTGACCGCTCCAGCCGTTGAACCTCCGAACCCCAGAGTGCTATGACGTTAATAAAGTGTTCTTTTGCGTAAAACTCTTCTCTTGGCACAAGTCATTGTGCTCTAGCTTTTCTTCCCCGGAGTTGAGGCTCTGCACCTGGGGAGCAAAACGTCCGCCCAAGTTCCATACACTAACCAGGGCTGCTCTTACATGTGCCAAATTACCTTATTCAGGTGAGTATTGGCACAGCTACCCAAAAGGGTAATAGCATCCAAGATCCAGATCACGATGAATGCTGGGGCAGTTGACACGGTACGTCATATCAGATCGGAGTTCCTGAACGCAGTGTCATCATGATGTCTCTCTCTTCAGATGTGCAAGGTTGACGTTTCTTGCCACCAAGGCCGTTGAAAAATTATTCGCAAAATAAACAATCACGCGTGTCTCAACAGATTGCCCTAGTGGTTGCGGCCAAGGTCAGAGATGGTGTGGTTGAGTTGTCAATCTCGGTGAGCAGTGATGAGCTCATCCGGGAGCGCTAGGGTAGATTCCCACAAACAGGGAACCTTGAGGCTCAAGCTGATGGCATTATCTAGGTTGGCAAACTTGAAGGTTCGCGTGAGTATGGGATATTATTAGTGTCAAGTCTGCGTTGTCGAGCGTGTACACTATTGTCAAAAGTATGGCTATTATCTAACGAACTTCATTCATTGCTGATGATGTAAGTGTTGCTCTGTAGCAACCTACCACTGAAAAATATAGACACCCTCTCAGCAACCACCGCTCAAAACTGCAATAAAGCCTGCTTGCCTAGAAACGTGGTCCTCAAAAGGGTTCATGTGCCTCCAGCCTCAACTCTGTGTCTGCAAAGCCACACACACACACGCACGCACGCACGCACACACACTCCTTGACGATCACCGGGCCGAGCAAAGCACATTGCGGTGTGTAAGTTGCTTGGACCTTTATTTTTATTTTATTTTTCTTACCAGTGCTAAAGTGGCAATTTAACGATCGTGATCGATCAAGACGAATCCCCCTCGTAGCTCCTATCACTACTCTGTACTCCGTACCTAATCCTCCTCCTACATATTATGGATATCGTAGTATCAACTCTAGCGCTAGCTAGGTACCGTTTTTCCTGATGCCTGATAAAGAAACCGACCTTTACGATACAGTGCAGGGGTTGTTCTCCCAGCGCTTAAGTTACCTTTCTAGTGCTGCCCCGTCCCGTGGTGGAGTCCGTAGGGGAATTGTTCGAAATGATCTTCATTTCCCCTAGCCAGTCAGCAAAGGGAGATGTGCCGATCAACTGCGACATTGCGGGCTTGACGCGTGTTGTCCGGGCGGGGCACGGTTGTAACTGATCATCCTCGAGGTGCTGTTTCACATCATATCATCGTAGGCATGGTGATGGGTGAAACACCAAGAGGTCAATATCACGATATTGTGGACATGTTTTGGTTGAATAATGTGCGTCGCAGGTGGAATTGTATTAATCGTCAAGCCAGTTGTCGATGTCCGCTCAAGCTATTCAAGAAACGACCTGCTCTCAGGAGATCTTCATGATAGACCTGGCCGCGCTATTTTCCTTGACCAGTGCAGCTCAAGAATGTAAACGAAAAGGCTAACGCAGCCACCTCAAGTCCAGAGGCTGCAATACCAAATGCCATTGCCGCGCTACCGCAGGCATGATTTCCAACCTTTTCACTCCGGCTGAACCCAAAAACATAGTAAGAAAGTAGACCAAAGTCTGTTGGTATTGAGGGGAAGAATTTGTCTCTTTCGCCCAAGAACTGAATCCTTTTCCCTGCCAATATGTGCATGTGAAACTTCCATGCCGTCCCAGAATGTAGATAGCCTTTTCCGTCCCAAAAGGCCTCGTCGAGCGAGGCCGAGGTTATCCAACCGAAACGCCTGCGCCAATGCAGAAATAAATGCCGAACAAAAGAGAATTAGGATTATGCAGTTGTTATTTTGCAGTCTGTGGAGGCAAATCCACATGGTGCATTGCCACCAACAGCCTGTGACGGTGTTGTGGTGATATGATGGCGGTGGAGTGGCGATGAAGAGTGACGATGTCGAGTTGTTGAATTGAAAGATACCGGCCTCTGGTTACTCATTACCTGAGCTCCGTCTCCGTCGTCCAATGCGGAGTTCCTTTTCCGTCTCCATGAGCCGTGTTTGCACCCACGTCCTGAAGGCCATGTCGGCGCGCACGCTGCTGCAGTTGAGAAGCTCCGTCAAGGTACGTTTGATGCTCTCGTTGACTTCTGATAAGCGCTGCTCCTCGGCCGAGATCTCGAAAAGGGTCTCCTCGTCGGGGATGGTGCTCAGCTCGTTACGGTCCTCCCAGCCACTGCAACGGGCGTGGGAGCGTGAGTGATGCCGTCCGCTACTTCGGGAGTGACGTTTAGGTGACGAAGGCAGCGACATGGAGTGGGAAGATCGAGTCGGTGATGTTGACGGTGAAGAGTTGAGGGAGCGGGTGTTAATCGAGAACTCGGGGCGAATCTGGTCAAGTCGGACACAGAGCTCTTGATGTTGCTCCTGGAGGATCATGTACTTTTGAAGGGCAAGGCTATAGTTTGCGCTGGCGGGTGCCATTTTTGATGGTAGAATTGTTGAAGATGAGATATTGAGAGTAGGAACGAAGCTGGCGATAGAGCTATTCGTGCTCGATACTGATGTCGATGATACTGGTCGGCTTTGCCCTGCGAAGAAATTGGGTCTTACGTCTAATGACGAGACCATCGAAGCGATTGCTGTGATATAAAGAACACGAGGAGGGTGTGGGGTTGCCTCTGCCACGAAGCTATCGTGATCGGGTCGAGCCGGTTTATCAAGCTTGACTGCTCGTGTGCTCTTGTGACTTCGGGTCTCGACCGGTGTAGTAACGGGAGCGTCGCAATATGTAAGATGTAGATATTGAGCGCCGATCGCTGAACAACAGGTTGTGGTTACCCAAGGTGAGGTGCGGTTGCTTCGTAAGGAGTTGGCCGGCTTATGTAGGGATTGTATCTGGGGGCCAATCTGCGACCTTGGAGGAGAAACGTGTGTGGGTGTGAAGTTGCAAGGTCCGTCTGGGATAAGAGAGACGAATCGAGGCCGATTTTCCTTCAGTTGTTTCTGAGGTAAGATTTTATGTCGGGATATTGCGTGAGGAAGAGAAGTGTATTATAACGAGACACGCAAGAGACGTATGTATGATGTTCGTATCTGGGGGGATGGGAGAGAGAGCCGGGGCCTTGAGTTAAATAAGATGCCCATGGATATAAACGAGGAATGAGAGAGAGCAGCGAGACGGGAGGGGTTAGCAATTGATTAAGCTGGTAGGGGTATGAGAGCAGGTACCAAGTACGAGAGTCAGGTACAAAGAGTTACGGACAGGAGATGAGATATGGGAAAGAAAGGGGAACTCGAGGTATCAAACAACAAGTCAGAGCCACGCGAACCTCCATGTCTTGCTGTACCCAGAGGTACCCGGGTACATTCTCACCCTCTTGTATCATTCTGATTTAAACCCTCCCCCCTGGTCTAGTTGTGCCTTGGTCAGAAGCTAGGCCTGGAAGCTAACGTTGAGCCAATCCATGGGGAGAGAGGATCCGGCCCCTTCGATTGGGGAGCGACCATGACCACTTCCGACAGCATGGGATGGAGCATGGGTGGATTCATCCAATTTTTTTTGGGCTTTGGGTGGTGGTGTGGATGTTATTTGCCGCCCTTTTTTTAGCCAGGAGTTGACTAACGTTTGTGAGGTTCTCACAGGGTTGTTGGGTTGGGTTACTTTGCTGCTCGATGGTGACAAATGGCGCTGTGTGGCTCGTTCCGCACGCCATCCTCCGCGACATTGAGCATGATCTTTGTAGAGCGATAACATGAGCTTCGTCAGAACGAGGTTGCTTTCTCACACCTCTTTCTAGTTATGCCCCTGGCTGCTCGTGCCAGCCTGTAGTGATAAACTGGCCTCATTCCCTGGGATGATCAAATGTTCGAGAACCCCAGGTAGTACAAGCAAAGAGGACGAGATATTAAACCGTCTCCCACAAACTCTATTCACCTTGGCACTGATTATCGTCAGCTCCGATCTAGGAATGGACTCGATCTCAAGCCCTTCTTCCTTGGCGGCGGGTTAGTCCAAAGTGGATGTGTAGCAACCCACAGAACAAGCTAAGGCCAGCAAGCACGTTGGTATAAACGCACGCAGAGGAAAAAGAGAAAAGATGGAGAAAGCAAACCCGTCTGTGCCTTGCCTTCACGATCCCACGATCTCGGAGGAGCCCGGCCGGTGTTGAGGGACAAAGGACTCATGTACGGTACTACTTGCTCCAGCCTGGGGAATATAATCAGTCTGGGTTTTACAACTGAACTAGTAACCTAATAATGTCGCCTCTAGTTCTTCTGCAGGCAAGCGTTTCTGTGTTGTGGCGGCCGGGGTTCAAGAGGCGCGTGCTGTGGCGATTGGTGTTGAAGCCCGCTTTGTACAAGAACTGGCATGTTTAATGGGCCTGGGAGTTCAGACACGCAATCAGGCAAGTCTGCTTTTACGTGAGTGTACTCCGTACTATTATGCAAGTGTTTGAGGGGAACCACCTGATCTCGTGAAGACGTGCAGCCGGTGAAAAAGAATAATTGTCCGATTAAAGAACGTTGCAGTAGCAGCAGAGCAACAAGAGAGAGACGATGCAGATGGTCGGTCACATTGGGAATATTCGCACGGCTCGATTCAAGATTAACACGTACGGATCCCGGCTACACTGTGCCCCCCTGATAAGGTAATGCCAGCCTGCAATCACGAACCAATTTGAACCACCCCAGGGGGCTTCTCGTTGTGCCGGGGTAAAAAGATACAGTAGGGATGCCACCTTACTGATAAGGCACATGGCAATTAGATTCGTGGGGTGATGATGTTGAGGCCTACCGGATGAGGGCTTGATGGTTATCTTGCAAAGAGAGAAGCAATGGATGAGACGGTGGCAGATAGAGCACATCATACGGAGTACTCCTACACAATCTATGTAAGGACTTTATCTGCTACGTCAGAGTTGACTTGACCCCTGGCAACTCCGATAACGACTGAAGGAAATGGAGAAAGCAAATTGCCCTGCCTACAACAAGGACATGTCCCCCCGGTTCAGGTCAGACGTTCCCGAAATAAGGCATGGAGCTTGTTCCCGGCCGCTGGGACGGAACAAGCCCGTACCGCAACAGCACATTGTGGTAAACCCCGTTTGGACATTGCAAAGTTGTGTGAGGATAATACGGGGGTGGTCTCACGATATCGTGATCACTCTGCATGCTCGATTGCCGACCTCCGCATGATGTTCCTTGGGGTATCATCACTTCATCACCAATGAGTCTTTCCGCAGAGAGACGGGACAGGCAGGACAAAAAATCAAGCCAACCTTTTTTGTTCCTAATTCTTAACAGTGTTGAACTAAAAGTCTCTCTCACCTGTAATTGATTATTCCCTAGTTGGTTGGCTGGTCCTTGTACGCCGGATAGCAGGGGTTAAGTTCCGGTTGGTGATAACGGAAGCTCCCATCTCACCTCCAAAACATCGTCGATGCCAGACAATTATGTACTTACCTAGGATAGGTTAGCTGATCAACTACAGAGTATGTACTCTCTTAGCTACGTAGCAAACAAAAGGTCAACTGATCTTTGGCCTAGTTGTACTCCGTAGCGCGCAACGAGATAGTCACCCGCCAAGTCTAGGGTAATGATCTGGGGAAAAACCTCGTCCATTAGGCAGTGGTCTTCATCCCCGCGAGCAGACAATGACGTCTAATTTTATCACGTTCGTTTATTCAAAATGGAGTCCAGATTCTGGTGTAACGATAATGTCAACTGATGGGAGGTATGTCCGAGACAGCTCTCGAGCCCTCCACTGTCGTCACCCTTCGTCATCCTGATAACAAGCCACAGTGCGGAGGGCCAATGTCGCTCTTCACCTTAAAACCACACCTTGACACACGTACGTTTCGTCCTTGGCACACATCAGCACCCGTCGATCGATGTTCAGTCATTTCGTACCTTACAGCATCACAGCACTAAGCGCAGCATTCCTCGGAGGTCCATCATCTGAGATCCCCGGTCTATCACGGCCCGGATCGGCGTTCAGTTCTCGCCCCAGTCCGTCATCCTTCCTGCGGGCGATCGTGGGTGCCACGTTCCTGGGCTCAATGAGTTGATGATTTGTTGCACGCCCTTAATCCCCACCCGAACAAACTGACGGGAATGTGGATGTGAACTGTATCAATGTGTGCCAAAGACCCTTTGCACGACACGCACCTTGACACCACCCGCCGCCATCAAAATCGGTGCGGAGCCAGTTATCAGCCTTGGATCGACAGCTCTGGGCCGTGTCTGGAGCTTGACTACACGCTTGACTTCTCCCCGAAGGAAACCTAATCGCCCTCAGGGGTTCGAGGCTGTTCCTGGCTGTCCACTCGGGATTTATCTTCTCAAGTCTAGCTCAAGAGCCCAGCCTGGAAGCATACCAAATATCCCAATAATGATAGGCCGGGTTATACTGACTGAATTGTTCAATCAATACTCACCTGCAACCCAACGGCACAGGGGCAAAGTCGGCCAACGATGGAGCAATGTCAGAAGCAAATCCCGAGACATGACCGTAGATAACAGCAGAATGGCCTGACGTTTCCCCGTGTACCCACGGTCCCATATACATATCGTGATAACCACGCAATTGCCAAGTCAGCTGTATCCGAAATCTCGGATCTTCAACACGGGTATTGAAAATCTCCTAGCGGGATGCAGCTGTTCAGTGACAGCCGCAAACTGCGGGGTTCAACGCCCGGAATGATCTGATTGTTGGTCTAGTGGTATGACCCTTTCACGATTAGGGTCCTGGGTAACCGGGTTCGTTGCATTGTTGGTTAACAATAGCTCCGCCAGAGGTCCTCATTAAGGGACTCTTTCGGGTTTCCCGATTAATCGTGATGCATGCAGCATCTTGTTGAGGCGGCAGTAGGTACGACGGCCGAGACCCCTGGTCTCCTGGACGGTCGACGCCTTAGTTGACGACTGGAATGTACAAGGAAACTATTCCCATGTCGCCATTGGCCGAATCGCTACCATCACCTAGCTCCCGCCTCATTGTCTGGATGAAACGAGTATGGCGCTATATCGATGCTCCGGGGTCCGGGTTACGCTCTCGACACTTTACAGATCCGGATGGCGACCTTATCGTTGTAGAACGGACCCTGCTGCATCTCGCGAGTGGGAACCTCGAACTTTAGATCCTCGACGTCCAGCCTGTTGCCCTGGCACTTGTCCAAAAACACCTGGAACGTCTTTTCGTTACGCTGGGTTGCTGCGATGAAGACCTCCACACGTGGATGTAGCTCGAACAGGTCCAGCATGGTCCCGACCAGCGCTGGTATCACGCTTTGGTCGTAGGTTATGTCGGCTCCAAGCACTACATCGACGGAGCGTCCGCCGTTCCACTTCTCCTCTTCCGTGCCCAGGAGTGCATGCCCCCACTTGACCTCCATAGGGGTGACGCTGGCTGAATCTTGAAGGTCATTGAGGAACAGGTTCTCGGGGAGGTTGTTGATCACGTCGTCGGAGCCATCCGATGCGAGCACATGCTCAGAGCCGATTAGCTTTGCACATAGAATGGAGAGATACCCCGTGCCAGCTCCTAGCTCCAAGATTCGCCTGCCTTTGATAAGGCTGCTGTTGTGGCAGAGGTATGTCCCCAGATGGAGAGCAGCCTCCCACGTGCGAAGGCCGGTGGTTCCTGATGCCGAAATGAGGGAACGGTTCTCGAGAAGCGTAATGTAAGGGGCTATACAGGGCTTCTCAAGAGAAGTCTGTTGAGAGAGTGTAGAAAGATAGTAAGTGACATAGCACTTTTGCTGGGCGGAAATTGTCTCAGGGGGCAGGGGAGTTGCAAGCAGCACTGAAAGGGTTGACATCAAGTCATCGGATATACCCTGAGAACGGTCAGACTATGAAACAAATTGATATAGGTCCGAGCTACAACTTACATACTCTTCCCAGTCGTCAATGCTGGCTTCGATTCGAGATGTGAGCTGTTTGAGGACTCGGAGCTGGTAACGTGGAGGCGGGTCATATTGAATGGCATCATCTGCAAAGAGTCTCTCATAAAGAATCTCCTGAACATGAGCAGTTTTGAGAAGCGAGGGTTCAGGATAGTCCAAGTCGGGCTCAAGTTGGAGATATTGGTGGCAGAATCGGTCAACTTGATTTGTGTGTAGAGACATGATGTCGAGTATGAAAGAGGTCTGACGGCAAACTGGCAACACTGTTTTTTGTTTAATGTTGTTTTCTCATAAAACATGCTGAAACGATCAAGACTAATCGACAATTGTCTTGGCTGTGCCCTCAAGTATCTCCACTCATACTGGGAGTTCCAGCTCACTCAATCATCACAAGAGGCTCAAGCACTAACAATTTCGAGGTCCCTCCCAAGCTCTACCGTTGAAAGTGGGCCACGAGAAAGGGTCCAGCCTCACGTGACAAGCTAGCAAAAAACCCTGTTAGAAGCCTCATATTCTAGGCATCTCACCGCGCACAAGCAATTTCTTAGGGTTGGACCCAGTTAAGCGACACGGCCGGTTCGGAATTTTCGCTCCTCTGCCCAGATTCGCCGCCCGCGACAACTTCAACCCACGACCTCTAACCCCAACAGCAGGCTTGCCCCCGTCTCTCCACCGTCAACACACCCCCAGAGACCATCACGACAATCGGCAAAAATGGCGGACAACGACTCCCCCGTCACCCTCCGAACTCGCAAGTTCATCCGCAACCCTCTGCTGGGCCGCAAGCAGATGGTCGTGTGAGTGACCCTTCCCCGCGGCTGCCACGATGCTGTTTCCTCCCGTTCTCCCATTTCTCTCGGACGATGATATCGACGACACTTGACTACACGAAAGAAAAACAACACCGGGGAAATGGGATGCACGTGGAGATCGAGCAGATGGAATACGCATGCAATGGCTGGATAAGAAAACATGGGCTGACCCGACTCGATCCCTAATAGTGACATCCTCCACCCCAACCGTGCCAACATCTCCAAGGAGGAGCTCCGCGAGAAGCTCGGTGGCCTCTACAAGGCCCAGAAGGACCAGATCAGCGTCTTCGGTCTGCGAACCCAGTATGGTGGCGGCAAGACCACCGGCTTCGCCCTCGTCTACGACTCCCCCGAGGCCATGAAGAAGTTTGAGCCCCAGTACCGATTGGTGCGGGTTGGCCTGGCCACCAAGGCCGAGCGCGCCTCGCGACAGCAGCGTGCGTCCTTCACATCCCGCTGCGTACACGTACGGCGGCAGCTGACAAGTTCCCACAGGCAAGCAGCGCAAGAACCGACAAAAGACCCTCCGCGGCACGGCAAAGACCAAGGGTGCCAAGGCGAAGAAGGAGAAATAAGCGACGTCTCATGTATATCCTCGAGCTGGTGGGGGAGGAGCTGCTGCTCTGGTGCTGCTGCTGCGCATCACCGGCGGGCGCGTCCGTGTTCGACCCGGCGGCATGAGGTACAGGGACGTGCCGGCGGGAGGGGAACTCTGGACTCGGCGGAGGCTAGTGCTTTCATGGTCCCGTCTCAGTACACTAGCATGAAATCAATGGTGTTTTCGGATTTCGGACCAAAAAATTTACATCTCTGGTTAACATGGTGTTTTGGTTCTGTGAATATATGGATGACTCATGACTGGGGACCTGATATACACTTGGTTAACGATGGGTTGAGCTGTCATGAAACACGGGATTCAAAAGCGTCTAACAAAAGATGCCGCCCAGCAGCAGGGTATCAAAAAACCAGTCTATCCAACTCCATCAACCTCTCGCAAACACATCTACAGCATCATCCCCACAACCACACCAGCAACAACGAAACCAACCTTCCCCCCACCCTGTCTCGCAGCACCAGCCTTCATAACAGGAATATGCCATCCGCATCGCTCTCTCCCATCCCTTGTCCGACACTCGTAGTAGGTCGTCTGTCGCCAGCCCAGGCTCGCCAGGGCCTCCTCCTGCGTGGGCGCCGCTGTGATGCGGGGGCCATCCGGGGGAGGATTAGAAGCGTCGTACTGTCTCTCCTCGAGCGAGAGATCTTCTAGGGTTATAGATATGCTCGCTGAGACGGTCGATGTCGGTGAAGATAGTGTTGCGGCAGGTTGTGCTGTTTCTGTTGTCTGTGTTGGGAGGCAGAGACAAGAGCTTGTCACAGCCAGAAGGCCGAGAATGATGTAGACGATGAACAATGTCATTGTCGAGTTTAGTTCTTAGGTAGTTGTCTTGTCGGTTGAGTTGAGCTCCAATATCGTGGCTTGAGGCGGTTACAGGTGAAGCGATTGTCGTGGTTATATAACTTATATAGTAGTCGTTCTCTACACCAAGACTGTCGCGATGCAACTTTAATAGGCCAAGAGTGAACAAAGACACGAACTCTCATAGGAAAAAGTGAACAGAGAAGAACAGAGAAGAACAAAAAGAACAAAGAATGTTGATGAGAAGGCTCCAACCCCAACCCAATATACCTACCTACCCCTAGACACCCTCTAATCCATGGCGTAGACTAGATTCATATCACGCGTTAATTAAAATCCCTTTAAACGAACTGAAACAAGTGAAAAGAACTGCAGAGCGTATGGTAATGTGAGCTTTGTTCATCTTCAGAGGGTGGATTGTCCCGGCGCATCACCTGCCCAAGAACTTGGTTGGCTGACAGCCGCCGACTCGTGATGCTCGCTTTTGTCCTAAAACAGCGACAAGTCGCTCCGTGATGCGTCTCACATGAGGCAGATTAGCACCAGAATCTTGAATTTCAATGGCTCTTGATTTTTTCTTGCCCACGATGCATTGAACCGAGTCACTTCTTCTCATTGAGAAACCATCAACGTCCAACGGCTGTTTCTGTCTCGTCATCGTACAGATCCTAATCCCTTGATATACAGGTCATATACCCCTTCCCAAGCCCCCAGTCGTGGCCCTCCGTAATGCTGCTGCACATTCCAACATGTGCCAAGTGGGTATTGCCTCATCTTCCTATGCCTCCCATCACGTCCATCAAAACTTCCGCGTCGATTTCCTTCGTCCCTTGATCTGGCTAAACGCACTCGCGCTTGCATCTCGAACTGGCGGTAATGATGTTCGCCCGCGAACCAACCGACTTCTAGGAACTGAAGCATTATCCGCCGGCACCGATGGTAGACTCTTCCCACGACTGCGCGTGTTGATATCGCTCGCCTTTTTCTGCACCCAGCCTGAACCTTGAGGCAATGGGCTATCTTGATACGTCTCGTCTTCGCTGTCATCCGCATAGTGCTCCATAAACTTCACTGAAGGTGGGCTGGAGCTTAGTTCGATGACTTGGCTGCCTTCTGGGATCACAAATGTCGATTCTTGCTTGACCCTCTGCGATACCGGAGGCGTTGTTGGTCTCTTAGCCTTTGGCACTTCACGCTTTGGCGACCGTAGCTTGGGTAGACTCTCCGATAACTCCGGCTGCGTTGCATGAGGAAATAAGCTGCGGATTGACTTATTACGGTCAGGAGACCGGTCCGACTCGTCTTCACCCTCGTCGAGTTTTCGCATCGCCTCTTCGTACTCAGTGTCTCCCTTGCCGGGCTTCAGAGCTTGTAGCAATGACTGCTGCGTTGATCTTCTGGGACTCTGAGTCTGTCTCGAAGTGGCCGCTGTGTGGAAAATTTCTTCCAGCGAAGGAAAGGGGCTGCTGCTTCTTGGGGACACGTCGATCGGACAAACGTCTCTTGGACTAGGGGCTTTCCCCTCTGCAACCACAGAATCCTCAATCCTCTCCTCGGCCAGGTCCTCTAACCCGCTGTTTGATGGTGGCTGTCGCCCACTGCGAATGCTCCCTACCGACGACGGGACTGCAAGAGATCGATGGTCGATGTGTACGTCGTTATTTGAGCGAAGTGGCGGAAGTTCTGGCGACGGTATGCTATCAGGAATGACTGTGCCCATCTCCATCTCAACTCTCGCAGAACTTAATCCCACCCCTTCAAAATCCATTACTTCTGCTTCGTTAACTGTCTTTTTAATTTCAAGCGCTTCTGTTTCTTCCTTTTCCGCCGTAGCACCCCCCAAGTCTTGGGTGAGAGGGTGCTGTTCCCGTACAATGGCCGCATGTAGTGTCTCCTGCAGTTGCCGGGAAGGGCTGTTAACCATGTCACTCGGCGTGTCTCCAGGTCGGATCAGACTGCTGATTGGGGTATCGTCTCCGGAGGCCGTCAGCTCGAGCTGCGGCGGGGCCTGGCCAGATGGGATTGAGGTTGAGGTTGACTTGTCGACGTCTACAGTCTGATCTGCTGCCTCCCGCTCCCTCAAATCGGCCAACACCTCGGCTCTTACTTCCTGTGTACCTAACTCCTCAGCCATTGTTTCATCACGATCTTGTCTCTCGCTAACCTTGTTGTTTACCCCAGACTCTCCATTCTGTACGGGTTCATCCCCTTTGGCTAAAGGCTCAGTGCCTTTCGCTGATGCTTCCAGTATGCTTGGCGTCGGCGCCTGCTGGACTAGTCTTGGGTCTGTCATCTCTTCCCAAGCAATCTCTCTATGCCCATCGTCTTCTTCGCCATTGTCCTCTTCATCCAGATCTGGCGCCTCAAACTTTGCATAAATGCGCTTGCCGGTGTGTTCATCGTATTCCCTGTCATTCTGTTCGCGATCTCTTCTCGCGAGGACGACATGCAAGGTGTTGTCTTCACCGACTGACAGAACCAGTCCTGTAACGGAGATGATTTCGGGTTGCCAGTTGGTAGCCTTGGATAGGAGTAGCTGCTTCCATGTGATGACTGCACCAGCCTTGGTATCTGAAAAATTCAAGCTGGAGAGAGCGTTCACATCTGGTGGTAGAGAGGGGAGGTCATCCATGTCCGTAAACTGGCTGCTTTCCGGAAGAACCTTGACTGGCTCATCATCGTAGTTCAGCACTATGTCTGCCTCGTCGTTATCCTCTTGCGTAGCATAGGAGTCATCAAGCATTTCGTCTTCTTCATAGCCTGCTTTGGACTTGCGCTTCTTGGACTTCTTCTTCTTCTTCTGACCGTTGTCGTTCCACTCTGTTTCGTCGCCATTCCATTGAGAATTCTCGTCGTAAAAGCTCTCATCGTAGATATTTTGCGAAGTCCTCTTCCTCTTTCGAATAGACCCGTACTGCTGCTGGGGATCCCATCGTTGCACGAAAGGAAAAGGAGGCTCGCTCAACACAATATCGTCTTGACAGCATTCGACAGCCCGGTACGAGATTTTCTCCTGCCAAGCGTCGGGGTCTTCATCCGGTTCCTGCGGTATGGCCTCAGCACCATTGGTCGTGGCGTTATTCTTTTGAAGTCGAGGGTTTTCAAGAGGCTTCACGTCCTTCATCAGCGTTTTCCGAAGCTTGTCCTCGTCAGCCTTCGACTTGGGGTTCTTCAGCCCAAGAGCGCCGAGCAGGAGTCTGCGTCCAGCACCCATATCAACCTTCGAACGACGTGGAGCTGCAGCCAGTTCTGTGCTTGACGCTGCTTCTGATAGTGCATCCGATACTGGCGTCACTTCGGCGTGTATATCTATACTCGTAGCGTCGGCTTGCCCATTAGGCTCGTTGTTCGACGGAGCTGGATCTGCAGATTCGTTCTCATCACTGATAACGCTCAGGAGTGCCTGTTTTCGTGCTAAGAACTCGGCATTTTCGGTTTCTTCTTTATTGATAGACGGCTGGGATGGTGTGTCCTCCAATGCTCGCAATGCATTGAGGCGCTTAGCATCTCGTCTCCTAGCGTTCCTCTTCTTTGTCTTCGACAAGCCGGAGCCAGGAGCATTGGGTTCCTGGATTGGATGCGATATCGAGTCTGTAGCCTCCACCTTGGCCACGGGCTGAAGTACTGTGGTTGCTTGGGGCGCCTGTGTTGCCTTTGCCTTCGAGGAGATCTCTTCGGGTTCAGAGTCCGACTCAGAGTCGCTGCTTGAGCTGGAAACATCACTGGAGCTGTCACTGCTGTCGTCGGAGCTGCTGTGGACGGAATTCTTCGCAGCACTAGCAGCCTCGTCCAAGTTGCTATCGGATTCAGAGTCTGAATCGCTTGAATCGCTGTCCTCTGAGCTCGAGGAGTCCATCGCGTCGTTGCCAGATCGCGATACGGGCATAAATTTGTTGCCCTTTTCCGTACTTGCATTATCCAAAGAGCCGTCAGAATCACTATCCGAGCTGTCGTGTCCTGAGTTCTCATCCAGCTCCTGATCAGAATCCGAGTTTGAATCAGAATCCGAGTCTGAACTGCTGGTATCGCTTGAGCTATCCGAATCATCCTCGACTACACTAAGCATTGCTGTCGCTGGGGTCTCGTCCCCTGCCTGAACCAGGCTCGGAGCTGCATCCTCAGTAATCTCCACTTCTTCGATTAACGGCCGTGTCGACCGAGCGGGCTCTGGTCGTCCTGGGAGCTGAAGTCCTTGGCTGCCAAAACCGTCTGACTCTGGACTGTCCTGCCCCAGCATTTCAGACTGGTCAAAGTCATCGGGGCTAATAAGTGCGCGGTCCATTACCTCATCAAAGCTAATTGTTGGCTCATTCGACTTGGCAAGACTCTGGAAAGTCGTTCGAAGGTCTTTCTCGTATTGGAGAAGCTCGGTTTGTATGGTGGATATTGATGTCAGCGGAAAGGCTGCTCTCAGAGCTGTGATTTTGTCGAGCAATGAGAGATCAAAGGCATGTGCAGGGAGAAGCGCCTGAGGGTCCTGAGTGCCATCTCCTGATAGCAGATTCTGTCGTTCCACTGGCGGAGTGTGCTCGACCAGTGCATTGTCCTCTTGTAAAAGTCTCACTTCTTCTAAGAGATCTCCGTCTGCTTCATCGTCCTCGATGAACTCAGAATCTTCGTCCATCAGGGATCCTATGCTGGCGTCTCTAGGTGGAGAATTTCTGACAAGCTCGTCGTCGTCGTCGTCGTCAGAATCTACAGTTGCATCGATGTCAAGAAATTGCCTCCGTAGCCTTACACTCCTCGGTTCCGATGGGGCATGTGACTTGGGGTTTTCAATGAGAAGCTGTTCTTGTTGGTCTTCCTCGTCGGAGTACGAATTGTCTTCCTCGTCAAATTCTTCTTCGTGCGTGATTCGAGCGCGCTTTCGTGGAGGTAAGTCGAGTGATGGTCGGTCTCGTGGGGTTCTTAGCCATGGTCTACCAAAAGCAAGACCGTCAATGAGATGCTTCCCATCTGAAGAGATCTGATGTCGTCCGCTGAGTCTTCGCCGTGTCAAGTCATCAGTGAGGAGTGATCGAATCCTTCCAAGCGTTAGCCATTTAACTTCAAGAAGTTCGGAACGAAAAGTACCTACAAAACTTGATCATCCTCCTTCAAGACCTTACCAACCTGCTGAAAATGCAGCAGCTCGAAGCTCTCCCCCTTGCCATCGGAAAGCTCGACAGCATAGTCCTCGAGGCCCCAGTCTCCGCTTTCGAGTGGTATTACTTCTGCAACCTGAATGAGGAGCTTTGAAACGGTAAGGTCCTCGGATGCGACGCAGGGCCAGACGAGCTTGACTTCGGGAACGGCGTGTCGGCGGACGACGAGGCGCAGGCGAATTGTCTGGGAGGACATCGTAGCGGATTATTATTGAAAAGACTATGATCGCATGGTATTGGAGAAGAGGAATGGACCAGAATATTAGAGTAGGGGAAGGGAAAGAAGATTGCGAGAGCTGAAATTGAAGTTGCGATTTTGGAGCTTGACGCGCCTGTATCGAAGCCGAAGTTGCCTACTCCTACTCCATACTTACCCAATTAAAATTCAGAGGGAGGTACGTACCGACAGACCCCTACGCTCAAGGATACGATGAAGCCTGAGGTGGGCTTGGCATTAAGTATTATCTCTTCACCCAGGTAAGAACACTCAAAACTAGCAAGCTATAAAGTTTTATACCTTATCAGGACTTTTTGAAAGTATATTAGACGATGGGGATTTTCTCATTATTTCGGTTGATTCTGCTTGAGTCAAAGAGAAGATTGATAGCATACCGACCATAATTTCCTTTACCCTGCATACTTAGCACTAATGACATGGATACTAACTTCTGATGGACGATTCTGAATAGTTTCCAAAATGAAGGGGCAACTCAAGACTCCCAAGACACAAGAAAGGAAGCGAGTGACTATGGTGCCGGTTTGATTGAAAGGAGAAATTATCTTGACCCCAAGCTTCGACTCATTGCGTCACTCGTGCCACGGCTATCACATCATTATCAGCTTGAGTTTAATATTGGCTCTCAGATTCGTATGAGAATGAAGGTAATCTTAACTCGATATGAAACGAAGGATGAGGTATAATACACGTCTTCGAGACGTGCCTAGTTTTGTCTAGAGGTACATCAAAGCTTCCACCATAAACGCCAATGAGACTACTCCCAAACGACAAACTCCATTGTGTGCAATGATAGTTAGCAAACCACCCAGCCATTCCTCTTCTTTTCTCGGATTTTGATAGTTCTCTTTCTATGGTCGTCTGGGCCCGACTCCTAGTGTGGGACGGCTGCCATATCCAGCATGTGACCCATCTTCTCAATCTACGCCGCCAAGTTAGTTGCGTTCAAATCTCCAAGGGAAAAAGGACTCACCTTTGTCTTGAGATAACCCTCCACCTCCTGGCTTCGGAAGCCGCCTCGACCCTTCCACGACAGCGGCACCATGGCCACACGCTCTCGGACCACAACCTCCCGGTTCGGGCCCTCGACCGCGCGGATCTTGTCGGGGTTGTTGGTCAACAGGCGGACTTCTGGGTGCCCAAGATCCAACAGCATGGCCGTGGCCAAGCCGTAGCTCCGCGCATCGGCCGGATGCCGCAGCAGCAGATTTGCCTCAACCGTGTCCGAGCCTAGATCCTGGAGGTTGTAGGCTTTGAGCTTCTCGCCAAGACCAATTCCTCGACCTTCCTGTCGCAGGTAGATGATAATTCCGCCGCTCTTATTGCTGGGAAGACTCATGAGGCGCGCTGCCTCGTCAAGCTGCTCGCCGCAGTCGCACCGCGCTGACCACGCTGTCTCACCCGTGTAGCATTCAGAATGAATCCTTACCAAAGGCGCCTGCTGCGACGGCTGCGGTGGCAGCTCTTCCTGTGGTGTCTCTCCTCCTGGCATGCCGCTGGTTGTCCGGCCAGGGAACAGTCTACCTGTGTATGCGCCGCGCACCATGCGGTCCAACTCGGTCTCGCCCTCGCGCTGAGCATCTAGACTTCGGCTCCGGATGTCTTTTCCAAATACAATAGCGAGATGTTCTTTGTTATCAACATTGTTGGTGTAGAGATGCAGAAACATCTCCGTGCCTGCAACCGTGGGAATGCGAGCGCGGACGATGCACTCAACCTCGGGAAGAGTCTCTAGCAGCTTGGGCTTCCTCGAGCCGCATCCTCCCGAAGGAATTGTGCTATCAACTGGAATACCACGAGGTCCAGCACTGGTCGGCGTCGCAGTGCCGGGTGTGGCGGGCGGAGTAAAGGCGGGCGATAGAAGTGATGGCGGGGGCTCTTGGCCACCGGGGGTCTCG